>PVJS01024463.1:0-28673 GCA_004027185.1 Glis glis
GCTTGTAATCCCAGTACTTGGGAGGCTGAGACTGGAGGATGCGGGTTCGCGGCCAGCCTTAGCTACTTAGTGAGGCCCTCCACAACTTAGTGAGACCCTGTTTCAAAATAAAGGATAAAAAATAGGGCTGCGGGTGTAGCTCAGAGGTAGAATGCCCCTGGGTTCAGTCCCCAGTACCACAAAAAAAAAACCCAGAACCTTGCTAATGCTAGGCAAGCTTTCTGCCAATGAGCTATATCCCTAGTCCCTAATTCATTGTTTTACATGACTATACATTATCCATTTCATGGATGTCTTACAATGTATTTAATCATTTTCCTATTTAGCAGGTATTTACATTATATCTCATTGGTTGCCACTACAGAAAGTGCCTTAATAAACATTTCTATTTGTGTTAGTCAGCTTTCCGTCACTACAACGAAACACCGGAGATATACAACCTAAAAGGAGAAAAGGTCTATTTTGGTTCTTGGTTTCAGTCCATTGTCACTTGTCCCTATGGCCTTTGGGCCTGTGATGAGGCAGAGCATCATGGTGGGAAGTACATGGAGGAGGAGGCAACTCACCTCATGGCTGCTGGAAAACAGAGAGGAAGGGGCCAGTGTCACAGTATCCCCTTCAAGGGATGCACCCAGTTACCTAACTCCTTTCTACTAGGCCCACCTCCCATTAGAGTCACACGCTGTTGACTAAGTCTTGAACATAAGGCCTTTGGGGGACATTATGATCCAAACTATAACACTATTCATATACATTATAAGCACCGTAATTTTCATTTCCTTGGAGCAGTCTTAAGAGTGGAACTTGCTGGGTTGAGAAAATGATTTTTTGTTTGTTTTTTGTTGAAAACCCTTTGTTTTTTATTTTTTATTTTGGGGGTATTTTGGGTTTGTTTTTTGTTTGTTTTGTTTTGTTTTGCTTTGTTGGTACTAGGGATTGAACCCAGGAGCATTTTCCCTCTGAGCTACACTCCCAGTTCTTTTTATTTTTTGTTTTGAAACACTGGATCTCAGTAAGTTGCCGAGGGCCTCACTAAGTTGTTCAGACTGACCTCAAACCTGTGATCCTCCTGTCTCAGCCTCCCAGGTATTGAGATTACAGGCATGTGCCACCACACCCAGCTTGAAAACATTTTAAATAAATATTTTAGCTATTAAACCATATTCATTATATTCATTTTAGATATTTTTCCTTGTATTATATTCTGCTATTGTTTTCCTTCATGATCTCCATCATTCTTACAGCTTTCCTTCTAGATTTTAAGATATTTCATTCACCTGATTTTCCAGGCCAGTATTTAAACAGAAGTTACAGAATATGCTACTACATTTTTTAAAAAGTAAAAGGTTAGCAGTGGTTCTCAAATAAATTTATCTTACCTACAAAAATTTTTGTATTCCAAACCCACTTAAAGGGATTGGAGGTGGGAGATGAGGAAATGACAGGATTTCTATGTGGTTCTTTTGTTTGTATGGTGTTTTTTTTTTTTTTTTGTGATACCAGGGATTGAACCCAGAGCTATTCTGAACTACACCACCCACCTTTCTTTCTTTCTTTCTTTCTTTCTTTCTTTCTTTCTTTTTTTCTTCCTTTTCTTCCTTTCCTTCCTTTCCTTTCCTTTCCTTTCCTTTCCTTCCTTCCCTTCCTTCCCTTCTTCCTTCCTTCCTTCCTTCCTTCCTTCCTTCCTTCCTTCCTTTCTTTCTTTCTCTTTCTTTTACTTTCTTTCTCTCTTTCTCTCTCTCTCTCTCTCTCTCTTTCTTTCTTTCTGAAGCAGGGTCTCACTAGGTTTCTAAGACTCTTGCTAAGTTGCTGAGGCTGGCCTTTCACCTGCAATCCTCCTCCTCACCTCCCAAGTTCTGGGGTTACAGGCATGCGCCACCATGCCCAGCTGGATTTCTGTGCTATTTAGAAAAAAGTATTTATCATTTTTTAAATTTCTGTTTAATCTTGTGGGGATCCTGAAAGAAAGGATGAATGTGAGGTAGGGAGGTTTTTAACCAGTGAGATAATAAGCTCAAAAAGTAGAAAATGAGTATCAGCAATCCATTGCTAAAAATGAGAAAGTTTAAACGGCATGGTAGCCCACACCTGTAATCCCAGTACTTGGGAGACTGAGACAGGAGGATCACAGGTTCGAGGAAGTAATGAGACTCTCATCACCCTAGCATGACCCTGTTTCCAAATAAGAAATAAAATCGGACTGGGTGTATAACTCAAAAGTAGAATGCCTCTGGGTTCAATCCCCAGTACCACAAAAAAAAAAAAAAAAATGAGAAAGTTTAGCACAGGATTTCTCTACCTCAACAGAGCTGGATTAGTCATTGTTAGAGACAGTGCTTTGCATTATAGGATGTTTAGCAGCATCCCTGGTCTTTGTCCACTACATGCCACAATCTCCCAAGATGACACCAAAATGTCTTCAGACATTGCCACATACGCCTGGGCTAGGAGTGGAGAACCCCCCCCCCATTCAGAACTACTGGGTTAACATATCCCAGTCTGAAAACACTAATCGTAAAAATTGTAGCTGGTTGCATTGGTATGTACCTGTAATCCCAGAACTTGGGAGGCTGAGACAAGAATATCACAGGTTCAAGTCCAGCACAGGGTAACATATCAAGGCCCTATTTCAAAATAAAAAATGTAAAGGGTTGAGGGTGTAGCCAAATGGTATAATGTCCCTGAGCTCAATCCCCAGAATCCCCCCCAACACACACACACACACACACACACACACACACACACATTGTACCAGTCTTTGTAAAATACTCTGCTGATATTTAAATGTTCTTGTTTAGAATTGACATGTTTCATTTAGCCTTGTGATTATATCCAAGGTCACATGGTAAGTTTGTGGCAGAACTAGAATCTAGATTTCTGTTACTCTCTCATTGGTGCTCTTCCTTCCGTACCTTAAAAACGCCCTTTTCTAGTAGACTCATTTATAACTGAAATTTTATATATGTAATGTCCCATCCTTCACAATATGAAGCTGTTACATAGTTTTGTTTTAGGTTTTGGATATTTATATAGCATTTGTTTTATTCTTCCAGACACAAAATGATTTCATGGTTATCTGCAATGTTGCAAAAATCCTGGAGCTAGTTGTACCACTGATGGAGCATCCAAGTGAAACTTTCCTTGCCACTATTGAAGAAGATCTCATGAAGCTTATCATCAAATATGGCATGACTGTAAGTATTTGTTTTATCATCTCTGTATTGATTAGTGTATTAATTTGTAGCTGATAACTTGTAAAACATTATGCCTGAATGAAGTTTCAGTGTATTATACTAATTGTATATTTTAACTTTTATCTAAACAGTAACATTTTCTGTATCTTTTAGGTAGTGCAGCATTGTGTGAGCTGTCTTGGAGCTGTTGTAAATAAAGTGACACAAAATTTTAAATTTGTATGGGCCTGTTTCAATAGATATTATGGTGAGTTCAACCTGTGGGCTTTTAAATTTGTGGTGATTAGTCCTGCAAGTATGTGTAGCTCATTTTTACACAGCTGACAAACATTAGCATGGAGGGAATTGTAAGGAGTGTGGCTGTACTCCAGGACCCACATTCAGAAGCAGTGTTTTTTACTATCTTTATATTCCCTTAAGCATGCGCTATGATTAATTTTGAAATCTCTCTCCTTATATATAAATAAAGGCTGGTCAATTTTCTTCCCACTATGTAAAGTAGTCCTTCCTTGGGTTAATTATTTTAACCTCTAAGCAGTATACCCATATTTCTAGACATATTTTAATAATTAAAACCACTAGTAAAAATTAATTGTAATACATTTATTTGAACATAATTTAAGGATAAAGGGTTTGTTATAAATAAATATTACTTATCTTTATTAGGTGCCATTTCAAAATTAAAAAGTCAACACCAAGAGGACCCAAATAACACTTCACTTTTAACAAACAAACCTGCACTTCTTAGATCCCTTTTCACTGTTGGAGCACTATGTCGACATTTTGATTTTGACTTAGAAGATTTTAAAGGCAACAGTAAGGTAACGATCGTAAAATTACTTTGGCGTGCTGTTTAGCCCTGTGAGCCAAGGATGACTGTAGTAACCCAGGATGAAAGCAGCATTAGCATGGTCTGGTGTAATGAAAACTCTGAAAACAGTTCTACTCACAGCATGGTGGTGAGATGCTGCTGATCCATGAACTGTTTGTCACTGGTCTATGACAAGATACCAAGTTTCCACCACCAGTTATATCATCTGTTGAAAAGTAGGCACGTAGTTTGGAGCAACAGCTCTTTTTTTTCCATTTCTCAATGAAGGGAGTAATGCATTGATTTACATTCTAGGGATAAGCCTCTTTGTCACAGACTGATAATTTGAATGCCAGTATTCTAAAATAAATGGAATTGATGATTTATGTGTATGTGTGTGGTATAGGGGATTGGATTGAACCCAGGGCCTTGCACATCCTAGGCAAACACCCTAACAATGAGCTATATCCCCAGACCTTTTTTTTTTTAAATAAAGTTCATATGTAGCCAGATGTGGTGATGCATGCCTGTAATCCCAGAGGAGGTTGAGACAGAAGGATTGCAGGTTTGCAGCCAGCCTCAGCTGCTTAGTGAGGCCTTCCACAACTTAGTGAGACCCTGTTTCAAAAAAATAAAATAGGGCTGGGGGTGTAGCTCAGAGGTAGAATGACCCTGGGAATCAATCCCCAGTACCACCAAAAAAAAAAAAAGTTCACATGTGGAAATTCTTATTGTTTGCTTTTAGGTATTGTTTTTCCTTGATAGTTGAAACTTGACCTAAGTTACTAACTTCTTGAATAGCTTGTTTGGGTTTTGTTTTTGTTTTGGGTTTTTTTTTTTTTTTTTGGTACTGGGGATGGAGCCCAGGGAAGCTCTACCACTGAACTGCATCTCCAGACTTTTTTCATATTGAGACAGGGTCTCACTGAGTTGCCCATGGTGGCCTCGAACTTAAGATCCTCCTGCCTCAGCCTCTGGAGTTGCTGGAATTATAGGGGTGTGCCACAATACCTGGCTTCTTTCTGATTACTTTAATATGATCCCCCCCCCTTAGGTTAACATAAAGGATAAAGTACTTGAACTGTTGATGTATTTTACAAAACATTCAGATGAAGAAGTACAAACAAAAGCCATCATTGGTCTAGGTAAGTTAAGGCTAAATTTCTTTATAGTTTTTAGCTATTTTAGAGGTGGTATCAACTTTTAAATATTGTGTGTCTAAATTGTTGGTTTCTTTAAATATGTTTTTATTGGCAGTAGTATCTGGTGTAGCGCAAAGGACTGAGGTTTAAAACTGCTGGATTCCATTCACGCCTCAGCCAGTGACTTTCTGGGTGACCTTGAGCAAGTCACTCAACTTCAGTTCATCAGTTTCTTCTTAGCAAAATAGAGATAACAATACTGGCTCCCACCCCTACTTCTTAGGGTATTGTAAGAACATTCATTTAAGCACATTGATTAAAAAAGATGATGTAGAAGAATCTTGTGCTTTTTGTATGCCTTTTGTTATTTTTCATTGCAAACCTTTGTCATTACATGAATCTACCACTTCAAGTTAAAACATTGGGCAGTGTAAGATCATTGGTATTTTAAAAACATGTTCTATAGACAGGTCTATATTGCTTATCTGAAAAGAAATTAGAATATGGGAAAATAAAAGGAGGATAGTACTGAAGTATCTGAACTGGATACTCTTAAAAAAAATACAAGAAGTCAGCTGGGCATGGTGGTACACACTTGTAATCCCAGTACTTGGGAGGCTGATACAGGAGGAATGCAGATTCAAGGACAGCCTCAGCAAGTAGTGAGACTCTGATCAACCTAGTGAGACCCTGTTTCAAAATAAAAATAATATAGGACTGTGGATGTAGCTCAGAGGTAGAATGCCATGGGTTCAATCCCCACTGTCAAAAAAAAAAAAATACAAGGAGTCTAAAGCTCTCATGCCTTAGGCATATAATAATAAATTTGTTCTTTTTCTTATTTAAAAAATAAAGACTGAGCATGGTGGTGTACACCTGTAATCCCAGTACTTAGGAGGCTGAGATAGGAGGATCACAAGTTTGAGGCCAACCTCAACAACTTAGCAAGATCCTCAACAACCTAGTGAGACCCCATTTCAAAATAAAAAGTGCTGGGGTATATCTCCAGTAACACAGAATTTTTTTTATTTAAAAATAAAATACAAGAAAAGCAATATGTCCAGGTTTTATTTGGATGTGGTTTTGGTAGCATTGTCAAAGTTTATAGTTTAATTAATATGCATGGGTAGTCATTTGAATTAGTCTTACAAAAATAAGTAATAAAAAGATTCTGAGTTACTCAAACCTCATTAAATCATTTTTATGATATTTTTAAATAAATGTAAATCTTATTAGTTTATTCTTCCTCCAGTCCTTTCAGAAATTTACTTATAGCAAATATAGCAAGAATATTCAGACATTATTTACCAGGGAGTTGTATTGATGTAACATAAGTTACATGGAATGGCAAAGCCACTCATGTTACAGATAATTCAGAGAATAAATAGATGAAGTTTTAACTGAAAGAAGCAGTACTATCCAGAAGACAGTGCCTCTAGACCAATTAATAAAGGACATCTTGCCTGTGCCATAGATATCCTGCGTGACCTTGGGCTAGTTATCTGATCACTCTATGTTTTGAATTTAGTTTGTTATGGGATTCATAATACTTGCTATCATCAAGAATTGTCATTTTTTTTCAAATAAATAAGCATTTATATATAAATATTGATGATATTATTTTGCTACTTATTAATCGGTTATAGAATTCAGCATTGGGGCCTCTCTAATGCCATATGAAAAAGAAGTGAAAGATATTTTAGCTCTAGTTTATTTAAAAAATTATTCTGTTTCATCAAATAGATATATTTCAACTTTTATTAAAAAATGTCAATGTAGTACTTTCTGCTAGGGATCTGAAAAATGTTTGCAGACATTACTTCTTAAATCCTGAAAACATCCCTTTGAGGTAGGTGGGTGGTAAATATTATTGTCCCCATTTTACAGATGGAGAATTGAGGCACAGAGAGATTGTGTGACTCACCCAGGGTCACACTACAAGTCAGTGGTGGAGCCAGGAATAGAATCCAAGACTCCTGACTCCTAATCCACTCCCCTAGCCACTAGGCCCTGCTCCCTCCTCAAGGTTTCCTCTTGTGTGAAATTCTCCTTTGAAATGCAATTTCTTGTTTTTAATTCATGGGGAAAGAAGTACCTGCTCTAATACTTCTCTAGGTAAGGCCACCAGCATATTCTTCCAGTCATTCTAAGTTTTAACTTTTTGAAATAAGGAGCTCTTTATATAATTTAACATTTTCAGTAAATGTTATATTGACTTCTAATAGGAATATATGAAGAGATTTTTCCCCCTCTTTCTTAGGATTTGCCTTTATTCAGCATCCAAGTCTAATGTTTGAGCAAGAAGTGAAAAATCTATATAATAATATTTTATCTGATAAGAACTCGTCAGTAAATTTAAAAATACAAGTGTTAAAAAACCTCCAAACCTACCTACAAGAAGAGGATACACGTATGCAGCAAGCAGATAGAGACTGTAAGTGGACATTTGCTTATCTATTAAATGAAGAAATTCAGTTAAATAGGAATGCTTAAGCTGAGGTCCATAGCTAAACTTTAGAATTTATTATTATTATTATTATTATTATTATTATTATTATTGCTATTATTATTATTTCTAAAGTAGTTGAAAAATTCAGTTATGTGCAACCGTTACCATTTTGAGTAAGGAGAAGGATTATAATTCTCATCCCATCAGGGTTCTCGGTCTTTCAAGAGCCTCTGATGCGGGGGGGGGGGGCGGATTAAAAACTATTGAGCTTGATCTCTAGCTTACATAACTTTTTGTGATTTAAGCTGTGTCCTATGTTTGGAGTAGTTAGTAAAGTTAGTATGCTTTTACTATGTATTTACCCTTTGCTTCCTTCCTTAGGGAAGAAAGTTGCAAAACAGGAAGACTTAAAAGAAATGGGTGATGTTTCCTCAGGGATGAGTAGCTCCATCATGCAGCTTTACCTCAAACAGGTGCTTGAGGCGTTTTTTCACACCCAGTCAAGCGTACGCCACTTTGCCCTAAATGTCATTGCATTGACTCTAAACCAAGGTCTTATTCATCCAGTTCAGGTAAGCAAGTTTTATAGCAGCAGCACTCACTAAAAGAGCCAGATTGTCATTGGATGACAACATTGTGATTAGAGAATTAAGTAGTTCTTTATTTCTGTTAATCTTTAATATTCTTTGTCCTAAACTCTTTTTCTTTTGCTTAAGATTTGAGTCTTGTTATGTTGCCCAGACTGTCCCCAAAGTCTGTGTTCAAATGTTCCTCCTGCCTCAGACTCTTGAGTTGTCCTAAATTCTTTAAGAATCTGTTTTGGACACCCTCTTAGGTTGTCATTACTTCAAAATACCCTCATAATGTCGTCTCTATTGAACTTTACATCCAGTTTCTATTGATAGAACATGTACAAAAAACATTTTTTTCTAAGTAAGGATGATAAACTTATTTAACTTATTAAATTTATTTTAACCCATGTTTACTCTTATCCCTAAGAAACAATATAGAATATTAAGAGATTTAACTGTGTTTGAAAGTATAATATGTTCAATAGGGTAGTTTTAGTCCACCAAAAAGTAAAATGTGAGCTTAGTTTTTCTCTTTAAATTGGAGGTAGCATCAACTACCCAATATGTTAAAGCATCGATATTGATATGAAGATTAAATCATGTAATAAAGGGCTAGAGGTGTAGCTTGCTTAGTGGTAGAGTGCTTTCCCAGCATGTTCAATACCCAGCACCACAAAAAGAAAAAAGAAATGATGTGATAAAGCCATATTAATATTACTGAGGATTTGGCATCCAATGCCGCTATGATAGCATATATTATCTTATGGTCAGGAGAATGCCATAGGCTACAAAAGTGATTTATCAAAATGCCAAAGTCTTATACCCTTTAAGGTTGTTTTGTCTTATTCATTCATATTCTCTCTCTCTCTCTTTTCATGGAGGTGGTTTTTTTCTAATATATGCTATATTTAAGTATGTTGTATTCTTGCCTGTGTCCTGAAATAGCACATTCACAAATATTTACTCTGTTCTTTATGACTCAGGACTATCATCATCAAGATCACAATGCACAGCAGCTATGTTGAGGTTTCAATCTTTTTTAAATACTTAGGAATCCTTTGCTGGGTTCTTTTTATTGTTCTACAGGTTGAGAATCCTTTATCCAAAATACATGGGACCAAAAGTATTTCAGATTTTAGATTTTTTTTACATTTTGGAGACTTGCATAGATTTTACCAGTTAAACATCCCTACTCTGAAAATCTGAAATTAAAAATGCTCCAAAATCCAAAACTTTTTGAGTATCTTGGTGCTCAAAAACTTTCAGATTTTTGATTTTTGGATTAGAGATGCTCAACTTATATCTGCTCTTTTAAACTTTCAAAGATTTTCACAAGGAAATTGAAAGATTGGTACAATGAATTCTATTATACTCTTCACCTGTATTCACCATATGTTAACATTTGCCACATTTGCTTTATCTGTCTTTTTATATCTACTTTTTTCTGAATCATATGATAGTAAGTTTCATATATTTTAATTCTTTACTTCTAAACACTGCAGCATATATTTTTAAGAACAAGGACATGTCTTACAAAACCATAATACAAACATAAAATTTAGCCGGGTGCGGTGGCGCACGCTTGTAATCCCAGTACTTGGGAGGCTGAGACAGGAGGATTGCAGGTTCGCAGCCAGCCTCGGCTACTTAGTGAGGCCCTCCGCAATTTATCAAGACCCTGTTTCAAAATAAAGAATAAAAAATAGGGCTGGGGGTGTAGCTCGGAGGTAGAATGCCCCTGGGTTCAATCCCTTGTACTGCAAAAAAAAAAAAAGAAAGGAGTATGGAAAACAAATTACTTTTGGCTCTATTATCTTTACATAGTAAACTCAGTCAAGTTTGAAGAATTATTGAATTATACATTTGTAGTACACTATATATGATAATTTAAATAGATAGTGTGGGAGTACTTTGTTTAAAGAACCTTAAATTTACATTGAAATTATTTAAATTTACCACATTAGCCGGGCGTGGTGGCGCACGCTTGTAATCCCAGTACTTTGGGAGGCGGAGACTGGAGGATCCGGGTTCGCGGCCAGCCTAAGCTCTCTCTCTCTCTCCCTGTCTCTCTCTCTCTCTGTCTACCTAGTGAGGCCCTCCGCAACTTCGTGAGACCCAGTTTCAAAATAAAGTATAAAAAAATAGGGCCGGGGGTGTAGTGCGGAGGTAGAACGCCCCTGCGTTCAATCCCCGGTACCGCAAAAAAAAATAAATAAATAAAAAATAAATTTACCACATTAGTATTTTTGCTAGTGCTTTCTTACTTTAAATCAAAAGAAAGTTATTATTTTTAAAAGAATACTAAAACATAGCATTTATAAGAAAGCCTATAAAGCTAAATTTATATATCCCAGATATACAGGTTTTGACATATGTTGAGATACATGTAGAGTTTCTGCTACTGTGATGTCTTACAAATCCTCTTTCTATTTCCAGTGTGTTCCATATTTAATTGCTATGGGCACGGACCCAGAACCTGCTATGCGGAACAAGGCTGATCAGCAGCTTGTGGAAATAGACAAAAAATATGCTGGATTCATTCATGTATGTATTTTTAATAGAATAACCTAAATCTAAACATCTTTCTTTTATAGTAAGCCACTTTTTTGCTAAAAATTTATTTCAGAGTAGAATGTTCACTTAGTACTTGCTTTCTAAACATGCAGCTAAGCTTGTCTGCTCAGGTGTTTATAACTCTTAATTTCTCTGACAAAATGAGGCTTTTATTGATTTCAGATGAAAGCAGTGGCTGGTATGAAGATGTCTTACCAAGTGCAGCAGGCAATCAACACGTGCCTAAAGGACCCTGTAAGGGGTTTCAGGCAAGACGAGTCCTCGAGCGCTCTGTGCTCACACCTGTACTCCATGATCCGTGGGAACCGCCAACACAGACGAGCCTTTCTTATTTCTTTACTCAACCTCTTTGATGACACAGCAGTAAGCATAAAAACTTACTATTTTAAGAAAATAAATGTTCTAGAAATGTTATGCCTAAAGTAGTCATCACCTAAAATGTTGTCCTTTTAGTAAAGTTAGTAACTATATTGATGCGTCCTTAATCTGCTAAGTTATTTACAACATATAATGTTAAAATTAAAGGGGAAGCCAGGTATGGTGGTGCATGCCTGTAATTCCAGTACTTGGGAGGCTGAGATAGGAGAATCACAGGTTTGAGGCCAGCCTCAGCAACTTAGAGACTCTCAGCAACCTAGCGAGACCTGTTTCAAAAATAAAAAGGGCTTGGGTGTAGCTCAGAGGTAAAATGCCCCTGGTTTCAATTCCCAGTACCACCAAAAAAAAAACTAAGGAGGAAATTTTACATGAGAAATGTAATGAAAAGTATAATTAGGCCTCCATACTGAATATCTTAGAAACTTTGGACACTATTCCTATAAGCATATCTTTAAGCTACATCACTAAACTATCACTTTGGTAATAGATTACCATAATAAACAATAATTGCCCTCTTTTCTGTAGGACTCAAATATTGTTAGAGCATAATTATTCTAGATGTTTAGCCACTGAGATCCCTATCTGTTCATGTTGACTTCCTTAGTGAAGAGTCTACTTTTATGTAACTACAATTTTGACACATTTGGCTTTTGCACAAGTTGCATTGGCCATGGTCATTAGCCACCAAGGAAACAAAGTCCTATTCTTTAAGTTCACCTTAGTTTATTCATTCATTCATTTTACTCAAATACTGAGCCTGTAATCCCAGTACTTAGGAGGCCTAGACAGGAGGATGGCAGGTTTGAGGCCAGCACACTATAACTTAGGGAAACCCTGTTTCAAAATGAAAAAGGTTGGGAGTATAGCTTAGAAGTAGAATGCCCCTGGGAGTAATCCCCATTACCACACATACACACACTATATACATATATATCACCTGCTGTTGTACCAGTCATGGTGTGAGAGATCACAGGATAAAGGTGTGGTATCTGCCAACTTAGAGGTTACAGACTAGTCTATGTGTATAACAGCTTTAAAAGGAACAAAATCAGTCTTTTTTATTTTAGTCACTTGTTAGCTTGACACAGATATTTCTCTCACAGTAAAGCAAAATTATCATTACTAGAGTGTAGATACATTACTAAAATTCTTCCTTTTAAAGTGCTGCATGAAAGCCAGGTGTGGTGGTGCACACTTGTAATCCCAGTACTTGGGAGGCTGAGACAGGAGGATCACAAGTTTGCGGCCAGCCTCAGCTACTTAGCGAGGCCCTCCGCAACTTAGTGAGACCCCGTTTCAAAATAAAGAATAAAAAATAGGGCTGGGGGTGTAGCTCAGAGGTAGAATGCCCCTGGGTTCCATCCCCATTACCACACACACACACACACACACACACACACACACACACACACACAGTGCTAGATGAAGTTTTTGATATATCATCTAGCAAATAAATATTATAAACATCTATTTCAGAAATGCCTAAAATATAATTTGTCATCATCATCAGTAGTCCCTTTTAACATGTATAGGGCACTGTGCTACGAGTGCAAAATGGTATGACATAGTGCTCTTGCCCTCAGAGGACTTTCCTCCAGTTATAAGGGTAAGACACAAAGAAAGTGTTTAAGGTTAGCATATCCTGAGTGCCTGGTGGTTTGTATTGATGATAATTACTCCAGTGCTTGTCTTTCTGCTGAGCTTCACTCCTGTGTGGTTTCAGTGCCTGCTCTGCTCTGGACTAGATATTCTACCATCTCAGCATTTGAAACTGGAAATCCAGCTCTCATAATGCAATGCTTTCTTCTGACTATCTCCAACAAAGGATGTCAGAGGAGGAACAAACCACTGAAGGCCTAAAGGGATTAGATGAGTTGGATCTACTATATAAAGCAGAGGAGGAAGATGTTCTAGGCAGCGGTAAAAACACGAATAAAAATACAAAGATAAGAATGTGTAGGAAATGATGAGTAAGTTGTCATTCAACTGGGGCAGAAAAGTCATATTGAAACATACATATATAGAGGATCCTATAGACAACGGAGGACTATTGAGAATGTTTAAATAAAATAATGAGAGCTGGGCATGGTGGCACATACCTGTAATCCCAGTACTTGGGAGGCTGAGACAGGAGGATCGCACGTTCAAGGCCAGCCTCAGCAACTTAGCAAGACCCTATTTCAAAATAAAAAATGAAAAGGGCTGGGCGTGTAGTTCAGGGGTAGAATGCCCCTGGGCTCAATCCCTAGTACCCAAAATAATTAAGAATGAATGAACGAGTGGATGAAATGATGAGGACAAGTGCCAAAGAGCATTTTAGGAACATGGATTTTTCAGCATTATGTTTATAATGGAGGTAATAATTCATTTATTATAATGACAGTGGGGGGAGAATGAAAAGAAAGAAAAAACCATGGCGAGGAAGGAATAAACTGAGACTGTATAAGAAGAGTAGACAAAGGATAACTGGGATAATTTTATCCCGAGCACCTGAGGGAATAATGAGACTGTTGGTATAAGCATTTTGAGCATCTGGGCGTGGTGGCACACACCTATAATCCCAACTCCCTGGGAGGCTGAGGCAGAAGATCAAAAATTTGAGGACCCTGGGCAACTTAGTAAGACCCTGACTCAAAAATAAAAAATAAAAAGGGCTGGAGATGTAGCTCAGTGGTAAAGTGCCCCTGGGATAATAAATAAATAAAGGCAATTTGAAAAGGAGTTGACTTAAAGAACATATAACGGAATTTTTAGAGTTAGAAGAGAAAACAGGAAGATTTCAGGAAGGAAAGTGTGTGGGTAATAGTCTCAGATGCTACTGAAAAGTGAAGGAAAAAATATAGGGTAGGATGATTGGTGAGCCTGGTGGACAGAAACAAACAGGGACAAAAGCAGACTCTAAAGAGGAGTGGGGAAGACATTGGGAGAGCAGTCTAAGACTCTTCTTTTAAACTCGTTATGTCCCATTGTCCTATATAGAATTGAAAGCTTGAGACGTAATGAATTGAAGTTTGACTTTGAACTTTTATGACCAAAGTTGAAGAATTTCAAGGAATTTTGAGGTTTATTCAGAGACAGTGTTCAGAGGACTCTTGAAGATGTATGAATTACAGTATGAAAACTAATAGATGGTGTAGAGTTCTATGTCTGTGTTTCCTCAACTGTAAGATGTAGGCGTTAACACATTTTAAAATAAAAAATAGATTGAGAATCTCTTATGAATATTAAGAGTGAGTTATTCCATTTGTCCTATGGAATGTGTGTTGTTGCTGCTGTTAGATTTCATGTTGTTTGGAAAGCAGGGCAAGGTAGATGTGTTAGGAAGGAGTATTTGGGGTTGCTAGTTTGTTTTGCTTTGCTTTTTTCTGTCTTTTATTTTTTTATTTTTGAGCTATAAATGTGTAAAAGTAACTTGAATATTAACATGCCCTTCTGTTTATATCTGTATAATCATGAAATGCTAAAAGTCTATTTGACTTACTTCTTTTTAAAACTAACAATTAGTAGGAACCATAATTCTTAAGTTTTGCCTCGGAGTTTTTGTAGTATGAAACTGGTAGCACTGTCAAAATAACTCTGACATTCCAAATTACATATACAGAGGAAACCAGCATATGTTTTATTAGTATGTGAGTTTGGGGTTTGTTTTTCGTTTAATCCACATATTAGTACTGTAATTACCACTTATTTTTGAGGGCAGAATAGCAACTGTGTGTAACTGATCTGCATATGGGTTAAACTCAGGAGTACAACGACAATTATGAACTCGTGTACTTTCTGATGTGGTATGGATTTATCATAAGATCCCATATACTTTATAAGAAGCATTAAGGATTTTTACTTGGGTGCACTAAAAAATTTCACCTCTTCTCTCTTGAGGGAGCATGGTATGAATCATTATAAAATCTTGTAAAACATGTGTAAGATTATTTTACAAACTCTATTTCTCCCCCCCCTTGTTTTTCTTACACCTCTTCCTTTTTTCCCTTCTTTTCCTCTTTCTTCTTCTCTTTTCCTTCCCTCCCTCCTTTTCTTTTTCTTTTTCTCTGCCCCCCTTCTATTTCTCTGTCTCTCTCTAATATTAGCTAAAGTGACAGTACCTTCCTTCCCTGTAATATTTTTCTAAAAAGGTTTTGGATGGGTTTTTCAATTATCCACTAAACCATGTGTACTTTTTTTTAAATTTACAGAAAACAGAAGTGACTATGCTCTTGTATATAGCAGACAATCTAGCCTGTTTTCCATACCAGACGCAGGAAGAGCCGTTGTTTATAATGCATCATATAGACATTACACTCTCAGTTTCTGGTAGTAACCTACTGCAGTCATTCAAGGAGGTAAGTCACACACATTACTCTTCTTAATACATCTATCAAATGCAGGCATGCTAGTTTCATTTTTTTGTATCTTATTCTTTTTATTCTTTTCACAGGTGTATAAAATCTTTTTAAATGGACGTATTGAAATCTGGGCAGTGCTTGAAGTGGGAGAGAAAATGAATTGCCATTACATTTCTATTCAGAAAGATCTAAAACTGTTTCATTTCTAGATCATTTAGATGGACTTTTTAAACATATATGGATTGTTCTATTGATATGCTATCCCACTACTTTATTTTCTCATTTTAAGCACTGATCTTAACTTTTGTGTCCATTCATATATCCATTTAAATACCATTTTTAGAGCACCTTGCTAGTCAATAAATCTTGTAATTCAGTAGCTCAGAACAGTACACATGAAGGTATAGCGATGTTAGTATATATAGCCCACTTATAAGGAAACAGAAAATTATAAACTGTTGATCTCCTTATCCCTCAACAGCAACCTCATAATGATGTCAGAATATTGTGTGCACAAAATCTTTGCTAAATTTCTTGTATAAACCTTGTCTTTTCTGTTATGACTTTTAGAAGGAAATGAATTGTAAAAACATATGGTGTATCACTAGGCACATAGTAAGCACTCAGTAAAATTCTTCAAAACTTGAATATTTTCATTTGCTTGATAATGCATTTAGATCCCATTTTACAAAGTTGTAGTGCTCAAAGCTTAGCCTTGTCAAACTAGGAATCAAAGGAATTATTTTTATAGATACCTAAGTGCTAGAATTACAGGGGTATCTAAACTAAGAGCCTGTCAAGCTGTAGAACCTCAGACCCTACGATAGACCTGTTGAAACAGAATATGCATTTTCATAAGATCCCTAGGATATTAGTATGCACATTAATGTTTGAGGAATTAGTAATCTCCCAGCAACTTTAGCCATCATCCATCATGCTTATTTTACTTCACTTACTTTTCTGGCTGTACTTACAAGCATTTTCCTCTTTATTTTTTTTTTCTTGCAGTTCTGGGGGTTGAACCCAGGGGCATTCTACCTCTGAGCTACACCCCCAGCCCTGTATTTTTTATTTTGAAACAGGGTCTCACTAAGTTGCATAGGGCCTCATAAGTAGCTGAGGCTGGCCGCAAACTTGTGATCCTCCTGTCTCAGCCTCCCAAGTACTGGGATTACAAGTGTGTGCCACCATGCCCGGCTTAACAGTTATATTTTGAATAATTGTTTTTGTAATTCAGTCCTCCTCCCTACCTCCACCTAAATCCAGTTGACTTTGTTTCTTTCAAAGAACTAACATTTTCAAAAAGTACAAAGAAACAGGATTCAAGTATTCAAGGAAAGTCGCATATTATCTTGCTGGAAATTCTTTTTTTGTGTGTGTGTGGTACTGGGGATGGAAACCCAGGGGCGTTCTACCTCCGAGCTACACCCCCAGCCCTATTTTTTTTTTATTATTCTTTATTTTGAAACAGGGTCTCACTAAGTTGTGGAGGCCTCACTAAGTAGCTGAGGTTGACTGCGAACCCGGATCCTCCTGTCTCAGCCTCCCAAGTACTGGGATTACAAGCATGCGCCACCACACCAGGCTTGTTGGAAATTCTTGAAAGGGATAGTTAAATATAAGCTGAGGATGTTTAAGCTTACCATATTCTCAGTTAAAATTACTGTGTTTCCTCTGTAATGGCATATCAATGTACCAAATTAATACTTTTATAACTAATTTATCTTTCATTACTGTCCTTATGAGAAAATTATTTTTCTTTCAATGATATTTCAGTGAGAATTCTTTTGGAAACAGTGGTTACAGGGGAGGGAGTGAATACTGCATATGATTTTATTTATAAGTCTTGAGACCTAACTTTTCCCCCAAGGCTTACATCTCTAGTTGTTTATACAAAGTCAAGGGGTTTATAAAATGTTAATTTAAGGAAGCTTTTTAAAGTTGTTGAATGAAACATACTTGTATTTGTTAGTGGTACTTTGTTTTGGTTGTTTTTCAAACAGAAGAATTTCTTCTTTCTTTCAGTCTATGGTAAAGGACAAAAGGAAAGAGAGAAAATCATCCCCCAATAAGGAAAATGAGTCAAGTGAGAGTGAAGAGGAAGTGTCCAGGCCTCGGAAGTCACGGAAGCGCGTGGATTCAGACTCAGACTCAGATTCAGAAGATGACATAAATTCAGTGATGAAATGTTTGCCAGAAAATTCAGCTCCTTTAATTGAATTTGCAAATGTCTCCCAGGGTATTTTATTACTTCTTATGTTAAAACAACATTTGAAAAATCTCTGTGGATTTTCTGATAGGTAAGTTTAAGTAAGCAGTGAGGGAAAGAAAAACATACTTTGCTCAAATAATAAAGAAATATAGAGTCCAGTTTTGATTGCATGCTCACTATAATATTAGAAATACTCCTTATAAAAAATGCACGAATCAGCTGGATGCGGTGGCGCATACCTGTAATCCCAGTACTTGGGAGGCTGTTTCAAAACAAAAAGGGCTGGGGGTGTAGCTCAGAGGTAGAATGCCCCTGGATTCAATCCCCTGTACCACAAAAATTTTTAAAAATAAAAAATGCACGAATCTCCAAGCATGGTGACTTGTGCCTGTAGTTCAGCTACTTGGGAGGTAAGTCAGGAGAATCACAAGTTCGATGCCAGCCAGTGCAACATTAGTCAACATTGAGATCCTGACCCAGAAAAAATAAAATAAATAAATACACAAACAAACAAACATAAGGCCCTGGGTTCAACCTCAGCACCAAAAAAAGGAGTTTGGTTCCTTTTTTTGTTAGATAATATTCCACTATGTAATATCTCATAATTTTCAAAATGTATCTATTTTTTACAGTATTGAGAGGAAGAAAAACACATTCTTTTACTTGGTGATAATGCGTTACAAATTAAAGGACTTATTTTATTGGTTTTCTTAAAAAAGACTTTATGCCGGGCGTGGTGGCGCAGGCCTGTAATCCCAGTACTTTGGGAGGCGGAGGCCGGAGGATCCGGGTTCGCGGCCAGCCTCAGCTGTCTCTATCTCCCTCTCTCTCCCTGTCTCTCTCTCTCTCTCTACGTAGTGAGGCTTCCGCAACTTCATGAGACCCGGTTTCAAAATAAAGTATAAAAAATAGGGCCGGGGGCGTAGCACGGAGGTAGAACTTCCCTGCGTTCAATCCCCGGTACCACAAAAAAAAAAAAAGACTTTATTAGAGAATCAGACTAATCTTAAAATAGATTATAAATCAAGTTTGTAAAGAGCTGTGAAATAAGCTGGGTAACAGTGGCACACACTTGTAATCCCAATACTTGGGAGACTGAGACCGGAAGTTGATAGGATTGTGAGGCCAATCTCAACACCTGCTTTGAGATAAAAAAATAAAATAGGGGTGTAGCTCAGAAGTAGGATGCCCCTGGGTTCAATCCCCAGTACTATAAAAAAAAAGTTTGTTAGTAAATAAAATGTAACTAGAATTAATTTAAATATTAAGTACCTGAAAATATTTAGAGTCTGTGGTTTTGTTTTCCCAAAACAGTAAGATTCAGAAATACTCTCCATCGGAATCTGCGAAAGTATATGACAAAGCGATTAACCGAAAAACGGGAGTTCATTTTCATCCCAAACAAACACTGGACTTCCTGCGGAGCGATATGGCTAATTCCAAAATCACCGAAGATGTGAAGAGGAGTATAGTAAAACAATACCTAGATGTGAGTAGTAAAACTTCCTTCTCATAATAACGTCTTTGGAAAGTACATTTTGGGGCGAGAGAGCTCTTTCCTTTATGTTGAGTGTACGCTCTATGAACCACCACTGGTGGCTTTTAATACGGTGCTTTCAAGTCTGACGCTCCTTTTGCACCCACTGAATCATAATTATTTCGTCTTAGGAAACAACAACCCACTAATAATTTTATTTTAGAAAAAAATGAAATATTAGAGAAACTGTATGTGTGTATTTTTAATTCAATGTATTACACGGTTTACATTTCAAAAAGGTAAAACCACAAACAGTTATCCTCTACCTTCTCTGGCCACTCTATTCTCCTTTCTGGCAACCAATATTACCTTTTTATATATTCTTTCATGAGAAATACAAGTACATATGTTTATATGTCTCTCTATATATATTAACTTAAATAAGTGAGTATGTGCGAATGTGAAATGTACTTTTAAAATGTCCTTAAAGTATGCATGGTGGTGCATGCCTGTAATCCAAGTACTTGGGAGGCTGAGACAGGAGGATCGCAGGTTTGAAGCCAGCCTCAGCAATTTTAGTGAGGTTCTCAGCAACCTAGTGAGACCCTGTTTCTAAATAAGAAATAAAATCAGGCAGGGGGTGTAGCTCGGAGGTAGAATGCCTCTGGGTTCCATCCCCAACACCACAAAAAAATAAATAAAATATCCTTAAGAATAGCTGAATTCAAAGCCGGGTATGGAGGCATATGCCTATAATCCCAGCACTTGGGAGGCTGAGACAGGTGGATCACAGGTCCTAGACCAGCCTCAGCAACTTAGTGAGGCTCTCAACAACCTAGCAAGACCCCGTTTCAAAAAAAATTTTTTTTTTAATTTAAAAAAGGGCTGGGGGTGTAGCTCAGAGGTAGAATGCCCCTGGGTTCAATCCTCAGTAACACACACACACACACACACACACACACACACACACACAATCTGGATTCGTTAAGAAAAAAAGTAAAATCAAAGTTACCAGGGTCCAAGAGGGAGGGACAAATGGAGAACTGCTGTTCAGTGAGTACAAGGTTTCTGTTTAGAATGATAAAAGGACTCTGGAAATGGATAGTGGTGATAGTTACAAAACATTATGAATGTACTTGATACCAATGAATTATACACTTAAAATGATTAAAATGGTAAATTTTATGTTATATATAGTTTACAATGATTAGAATTTGTTAATATTTTTGGAATGTCTTTAAAAGACTGTCCTAAAACAAGTTTTATATTTTAATCTACTTAAAGCAAGTAGCTGAACATAAATAATATGGTTTTTCTTTTTGGTTTGGTTATGTTTTGTTTTTACAAAGAGTGAAGTCTACACAATGATTTTCATATTATTCATAGATGTTACAAACCTTATACTCTGAATTTTTAAAATCTTTTAGTTCTCGCCGGGTGTGGTGGAGCACACTGAGACAGGTCACAGGTTTGAGAGCAGCCTCAGCAACTTAAGAGTTTTTTTTTTTTTTTAATAAAAAATAAAGCCAGGCGTGGTGCCGCAGGCTTGTAATCCCAGTACTTGGGAGGCGGAGACCGGAGGATCCAGGTTTGCGGCCAGCCTCAACTACTTAGTGAGGCCCTCTGCAACTTTGTGAGACCTGGTTTCAAAATAAAGTATAAAAAATAGGGCTGGGGGGTGTAGCTTGGAGGTAGAACGCCCCTGGGTTCAATCCCCGGTACCTCAAAACAAATAAATAAATAAAAATAAAATAAAATCGGTCTGGGGTGTGGCTCTGAGGTAGAATGCCTCTGGGTTCAATCCCCAGCCCGCACCACAAAAAGTAAAATAAAAATCTTTTAGTTCTCATTCAAAGGTTTTTGTCATCCTTTGCTTCCTCTTTTTTTTTTTTTTTTTTTTTTTTTTTGCGGTGCTGGGGATTGAACCCAGGGACATTCAGCCTCCAAGCTACACCCCCAGCCCTATTCTTTATTCTTTATTTTGAAACAGGGTCTCGCTAAGTTGCGGAGGGCCTCACTAAGTAGCTGAGGCTGGCCGCGAGCCCGGATCCTCCTGTCTCAGCCTCCCAAGTACTGGGATCACAAGCGTGCGCCACTGCACCCGGCTCTTTGCTTCCTCTTGTACTTTCTTATCAGAGAGCAAAGAAGGCAGAGAACTAAAAGATGTCTAACAGTAATTATCAGCTGGGTAGTGAGATTTGGTTTAATGGGCCAAATCCAGCCCATTGCCTGTGTTTTAAAATTAAAATTTTACTGAAACAGCCATGCTCAGTCTATAGCTGCTTTCATACACCAGTGATAATTGTATAATTGTGTGAGAGATCATATGGCCTATAAACACAAAGATATTTACTATCTGGCACTGTTTACTAACCCCTGATTTGGACAGTGTTGTGGTCTGTTTCACCCACTACTGCCATAGAAAATACTTAGGAATTTGACAATCTCGTTTGAAATATTTACTTAAAACTCTGAATTAATATCTCTTTTTGGTAGTTCAAACTTCTCATGGAACACCTAGACCCTGATGAAGAAGAGGAAGAAGGAGAGGTGTCAGCTAGCACAAATGCTCGGAATAAAGCAATTACCTCGCTGCTTGGAGGAGGCAGCCCTAAAAATAATACAGCAGAGACAGAAGATGATGAAAGTGATGGGGAGGATAGAGGAGGAGGCACTTCAGGGGTGAGGCGGAGGAGGAGTCAACGTATTTCGCAGCGTATTACGTAAAATGATTTTTATGTGCTTATATATGTCAGTCTATTAAATGTACAAGTAATGTAATACTTATAAGAGAAAACATTTTGTAGATAGAGATTCTCTACCTAACCATTTATACATCCTTTTGTAGAAAGTTTAACATAAAATATAATAAAAAAAACAGAAATGAGATTTATCCAGCATAAAGGGTTATTAATTTTTCTTTGGATTGTATTAATGTGTGTTATCCTTTTTATTGTTGCTAAGTTTTATGTAGCTTTATGGTTCATATGTATATATAATTTTATATCAAGAGTAAAGACACGGGTACAAATTAAGAGTTATATGGTTTTACAGTATATGTTAACCCCTTGGCGCTGGCGGTCACGGTGCGTCTCATTGCCGGCAATGGAAGTGTGCTGGGAAATCCCAACTCCCGGCGTCAAGGGATTAAAAGCAATAAAAACAATAATTTCACTAAAATTCTTTTGTGTAACACTTGGTCTTTTTTCCCCCCTCCCAATGTTTTAGTCATTGAGAAGGTCAAAACGAAATTCAGACTCTACGGAGTTGGCAGCACAGATGAATGAGAGTGTTGACGTCATGGATGTCATCGCTATTTGCTGTCCAAAGTACAAAGATCGACCACAAATTGCAAGAGTAGTACAGAAAACCAGCAATGGCTTCAGTGTTCAGTGGATGGCGGGCTCCTACAGTGGCTCCTGGACTGAGGCTAAGCGCCGTGATGGCCGCAAACTGGTGCCTTGGGTAGACACTATTAAAGAGTCAGACATTATTTACAAAAAAATTGCTCTAACGAGTGCTAATAAGCTGACTAATAAAGTTGTTCAGACTTTACGATCCCTGTACGCCGCCAAGGATGGGACTTCCAGCTAATGAATTTGTACATGCAGCCAAATTTACAGGATTTTTTTTAAAAGGCAGAAAAACTTGAAATATCAACATTCTGGCAAAAAAAAAAATCAATTTTTTGAAGAGTAAGAGTGGAACCTGGGATGCAGGAACAAAAGAAGGAAATGTTGGGCAAACATTTTTGTGGGAGCTCCCTTCGCTGTTGTGCAGCAGAAACAGATTCTCAGTTCATTTTTACTCCCACTGTATTATAGTTTAACAAAAATTGTTTATATCTTGGAAAAAACTTTCTGTTTAAAAAAATAAACAAGTGAATGTTGGAAATTAGTCTGTTAATGTTCTTAATAAAGTGTTCTTGGAGTTTAACCTAGCAGCGGATGGCTTTCTTTAGCTTAGCCCAGTTTCCAGGGAAGCATTGTTTTTTCCAGGCTGTAAAATGGCAGAATCTCCTGGATATATAATTTATTCTGTTGAAAAAAAAAAGCATGCAGTATCTATGACCTATCTGCAGAAGGAGTTTTTGTAAATGTAGATTTTGTTGTATTAGGTCACCCTGAAAACAATACAAGAAAAGGGATCCCCAGGCAATCTGGTGGAGCGAATACTGCAATAAATTTTTTTACTTCTCTTTGTTACTTGTCTGTTTCCATTTGAATTTCTTATTGTAAAGATCTGTTTAAATCCATTTATATTATTTTGCAGTCTTTTATGTAAAATTTATTATATCACTGGTTTTCAAAGCAAAACATAAAATATTGTTTATACAGTTTGTATAGGCTGACTTCTGAATAATTGGTATCTATTATTTTCATTCCCATAAGAGGGTGTAAACAATTAACTCCAGGGTTTTATTGTATCCTGCAATATTTAGTATTAACTATATGATTTAGCACTGTGCCAAACACATTTTCAAGAGTACATTTTGATATAAAAAGAAACTATAGTTTATTCCTTGTATGCTTCAATTTCTTTCTAGTGATGTCATGATGATAGTATTTATTTTTTAAACCTGGGGAAGGTAACAATTCTACTATTTTGGAAAAACAGCATTTCTCTTAAAGTGATGCCATGTTATTGTAGAAATAGAATTAATATGAATATGACACTTCATAGTTACACACATTTTTCACAGATTATTTTTTAATGCTGAAAGAGTAATTTTACTAGTTGGGATATTTATTCATTTTCTATTCTAAAGTTTTATCATACGTATTTGGGGACAATTGTCATTTATACATTAGTTACTACAAATACTTCGACTAAATTGGAAGGGAGGGTAATCAGATTTGCATAGTTGACACTCAGAATAATAGTAATGTCTAAAATTTACAGTGCATGAGGTCTGTTTCACGTTTATTTTTTTAAAATGTGTACTTACTCTTAAATCACTTTGAAAAAATTGACCTCTAAAATGCTAAGTTTTATGAATCTGGCAAGTAAATGAAGGTATTCAATTTGTGAGGAACAATGAATGCCACAAAATACCTTTTTGTGAATACATATTAAACCACTATGAAAATAACTTTTCAGGATCTATTTCCTATGTGGGATTCTTTCGTAATGCTTTCTTGAAGGAAATGTTTTCTCCTCATTTTCTCCCCCATAATTGCATGTTCCCTTCCCTTTTACTGTGAACTCTTGGACATAAGTAGGTTGGGCTTTTCCTTCTTGAAGTTTGTTTATATCAACAGTGGATTCAAGGTAGCTAATGAAAACAATAATTTATCAATAAGAATAAAATAGCAGTTAGAGAAAAATATAAAGTCCTACCTAGAAAGTACTAAAGAATAAAAATGCAAGTGAAGAAGAAAAAAGTTCAAATACTATGTGTCTGGTGATGATGCATGCTGTCATTAATTCTCACAGAAACTCTTACTAATTAAATATTTTATCCCCCATTTTATAGATGACAAAGAAGAGCTCAGAAGATTCAGTAATTTTCTAATCAGGGTCAGAATAGAGATTTAAATCTGAAATTGGCATAATTGTGTCTCCTCTTAACCTAATTGAACAGCAAGTATTATGGTAGAGGGTCCCTACTGAGAGTAAACCAGCTCCTATGGGATCCATGGAGCATAAGTACTTGGGAAGTCTACTTAAAGTCAGTCGCTTTAGGAAGTAGAGGGCACAGGAGCAGGCCTTCTGTTACCTCAGTTGGACACAGGTGAATTGCTGCTTTTTGCCATAGGTGAATTTTAGGGATTGGAAGTTTTGGAATTTTCCATATAGTCCAAGCTCTGATATCTTATGTATTAATGTAAGGTGAATGTCGATATAATGAATATGACTTGACTTTTATATGTATAGCTGAAGTTTTCAGAAAATTGAAGATTTCTAAAAGATGGTTTTTTTAAAGGGCTGGGGATGTAACTCGGTGATAAGAGAATTGCTTAGCGTGCTTGAGGCCCTAGGTTTGATTTACCAGCACTGGAGGGAAAAGGAAAAAAAAGTTTTGTTTGTTGTTGTTGTTTTGTCTTAACACTAAAGTTGAGGCCTTGACAGTCAAATATGCAAAATCAAACTTTTTTAGTATGTCAGGAGTTTATGGAGTTTATTCTTAGTCTACTTTTTATTAATTACTATAGATTAATCTTAATCTATAGTAGTAAGTCATATCATGCTTCAGTGACTTGTATTAGAAAAAAGATCTATTTGGAATAGAAGTTTTTGGGTCTGTGAACAAAACTCATGAGTAGACTGTGTGCCATGCATGAGGCCCAGGGCTCAGTCCCCAGCACCCAAAAACAAAAAAACAAGTTTTTAAGTTCCTCTTCACTTTTTTGATATATTTATATGAAATTGTAATATTTTCTTACTCAAATTGTCTTATTATTCTAACAATGTCTTTTTTGTTTTATTCGTGTGTGTGTGTGCATGCGTGTGCATGTGTGTGTGTTACTAGGGATTGAGCCCAGGGTCATTCTACCTCCGAGCTATAGTTCCAGCCCTATTTTATTTTTTACTTTGAAACAGGGTCTCACTAAGTTGGAGAGAGCCTCACCAAGTTGCTGAGGCTGACCGCAAACCTGGGATCCTCCTGTCTCAGCCTCCCAAGTACTGGGATTACAGTTGTGCGCCACCACACCTGGCTGGTGTCTAGTTTGTTTTTTTTTTGTTGTTGTTTTTTTTTTTTTTTTGCGATACCGGGGATTGAACGCAGGGGCGTTCTACCTCCGCGCTATGCCCCCGGCCCTATTTTTTATACTTTTATTTTGAAACCGGGTCTCATGAAGTTGCGGAAGGCCTCATTAAGGAGAGAGACAGGGAGAGAGAGAGACAGGGAGAGAGAGAGCAAGAGAGCTGAGGCTGGCCGCGAACTCGGATCCTCCGGTCTCCGCCTCCCAAAGTACTGGAATTACAAGCGTGCGCCACCACGCCCAGCTGGTGTCTAGTTTTTAAAAGACATTCTTTCCAAAATATACATGGCAGTAAATTCACAGAGCTCTAGAATTTTCTAGGATTCAGTAATCTCTTAATAGAAGAGATGCTGAGCTTTTTAGAGTTTGTGTTTTTTTGCGGTACTAGGGATTGGACCCAGTGGCTTTCTACCTCTGAGCTACACCCCAGCCCAATTTTATTTTTTATTTTGAAACAGGGTCTCGCTGAGTTACCACATACTGGCCTTTAACCTGAGACCCTCCTGTCTCAGCCCCCCCCCCCAAGTACTGGGATTACAGGTGTGCACCGCTGTACCCAGCGTAGAGAAAAGTAATTTATAGCTCACTCTGCTAATTTGAGTATTTTAATTCCTAGCAAATTTTGGCAGCTGTAGTCTGTCTCACAAAGACAGGTAAGTCAAGCCAATTTTTGCCTAATGGATTTCATAATGAGCAAACAGATTTATCATATTTTCATTTAAAAAGTAAACCTAACCAGGGAAATATATGGTTGTCACATGCTCCACTTTTTGTTGCACAGAATAATATCCTGGTCAGTACACCAATGTCAAGGGGGTCAGTGACTTCAGAACTACTGATACAGAACTTAAACAGGAATAAGAATGCTTTTGCGCCAGGCGTGGTGGCGCGCGCTTGTAATCCCAGTACTTGGGAGGCTGAGACAGGAGGATCCGGGTTCATGGCTAGCCTCAGTTACTTAGTGAGGCCCTCCGCAACTTAGACCCTGTTTCAAACAAAGTAAAATAGGGTTGGGGGTGTAGCCCGGAGGTAGAATTCCCCTGGGTTCAATCCCTGGTACTGCAAAAGAAAAAAAAAAGAATGCTTTTGCAAATACAAAACTCGCCAGATTGCCCACTTGAAGTAATACCATTTGAAACACTTGCTAGTAATTTCTGCTCTACAAAAGCCCTACTTCTTGGGGCAGGATATGCAGATCGGGTATAGCACGTGCTTAGTATGCTTGTGGCCCTGGTTCAATCCCCAGCATCCCCCAAAAAACTTGCTTGGACCTTTTGCTATTTGCCATACTCATTCTAAGACTAAAGTTTATTTAATCTCCTAACTCATTTTTGTCATAAGCATATTTATTACACTAATTTTATTTATATGTTGTTTTCTAAACACACATCCTGTTCTGTTGGCCCTCTCTGAGAAACAATTGAATGCAAAGTTGGTGTGTTAGAAAGGTCACTAACAAAATTGCAATTTGTGTAGTCATTAACTAAATTTAGGTCATAGAAGCCCTGAGAGAGTGTATGTGTGTGTGTGTGTGTGTGTGTGTGCATGCGCGTGCGTGCCTGCCTGCCTACCGCTGAGCTACATCTCTAGCACTTTTGTGGTACTGGAGATTGAACCCAGGGGCATTCTTCCTCCAGACTACACACAAACACACAGCCCTTTTTTATTTTGAAATGATCTTGCTAAATTGCCAAGGGTGTCATAAAATTACCAAGGCTGCCCTCCATCCTATGATCCTCCTGTCTCAGCCCCCCCAAGTACTGGGATTATAGGCGTGCACCACCATGTCCAGCTACCATATGTGTTACTAGAGATTGAACCCAGGGCATCCTACCTCTGAGCTACACTCCCAGCCCTATTTATTTATTTTTGAGACAGTCTAAGTTGCTCACTTAATTGCTGAGGCTGGCCTCAAACCTGCCATCATCCCGTCTCAGCCTCCCAAGTACTGGGATTGTGAGCATGTGCCACCACACCCGGCCCACCTTTCCTTTTTAAAACCTCAATTGTACATGGCTTCCTTGCTCAAGAGTGGGGCAGTGTGCACACATTGTTTCTTCTCATAAGAATTTTTAAAATGAGTTTAATGTTATGGGAACTCCCCTCATGAACCCCCCACTCTGCTTCAGTCATTCTGAATTTCTGACCAACCTATTTTGAGCTGTACCCCCATGCATTCCTCTCCCCCAAATTTTTTGAAACAAATCCCAGGCATCATACTGTTTGATCTATGTTATCTTTAAATATTAATACTCCTTTGATTTCAAATGTCCAGTAAGTGTTCACATTTCCAGTTTTCTAGCCTGGTGTGGAGGTGGACACCTGTAGTCCCAGCTTCTTAGAAGGCTGGAGCGGGAGGATGGCTTGAGCCCAGGAGTTCAAGACCAGCCTGGGCAACAGCAAGACCTGGCTCAAAAAAAAAAAAAAAAAAAAACTTGATTTTCTCACAAGTGTTACCATTTTACATCTTATTCTATAAGTTTATCTTTTTTTTTTTTTTTGCGGTACCAGGGATTGAACGCAGGGGCGTTCTACCTCCGCGCTACGCCCCCGGCCCTATTTTTTATGCTTTATTTTTGAAACTGGGTCTCACGAAGTTGCGGAGGGCCTCACTAGGTAGAGAGAGAGAGAGAGAGAGAGAGAGAGAGATCGTGCGCGAACCCGGATCATCCGGTCTCCGCCTCACAAAGTACTGGGATTACAAGCGTGCACCACCACGCCCGGCTATCTTTTATTTTCATGCAATTTTTTAAACGAAATTGTTTTTCTTGGGTAAAGAAGTCGTTACTAAAACAGGAAGTACAATTATTTTCTAGT
>PVJS01024464.1:0-28669 GCA_004027185.1 Glis glis
AAAAAAAAAAAAGGAATACATCATCATGCCCTCCTGGCTAATAGAGTTTGGGGTTAGAAATATTGAGTAATTATTATTATTTCCTCTGAGTGTCATCTGTCTTTCTCTCTTGATGCTTTTAGAATTCTCTTCTTTATCTCTATGTTGGTCATTTTTATTATGTGTGACATGAAGAGATTTTTGTTGTTGTCGTTATTGTTTTGTTTTTGTGGTATCGGGGATTGAACACAGGGGTATTCTACCTCCACGCTACACCCCTGGCCCTATTTTTTTTATACTTTATCTTGAAACCAGGTCTTACGATGTTGCAGAGAGCCTCACTAAGTAGAGCTGAGGCTCGCACCGAACCCGGATCCTCCTGTCTCCGCCTCCCAAAGTACTGGGATTACAAGCGTGCACCACCAAGCCCAGCCTATTGTCTTGTTTTTGTTTCTTGACATTGTCCAGTTGGAGTTCCAAATGTCTCCTGTATGTGAATATTCTTTTTTTTATAAGTTTGGAAATTTCTCTGAAATTATTTCTCCGAAGATGTTACTTTTGCCCTTGGTTTGTACCTCTAACCTTTCCTCAATGCCAATTACCCTTAGGTTTGGTCTCTTGATGTTTATTGAATTATTTATTTATTTGGATTATTGCCTCTTTCCCATCCTGTATATCTCTGATTTCATTTCTAACCTCTTGAATTATACTAATAATCAAAAGTCTGAATTCTGGCATTTTCTGCATCTCTTCATTGAAGACTTCAATTATTTTGGGGTTATGAGGACATACTGTTGTGTTGCTGTCCCTCTGCCTGATCTCTTCAGGATTCTTAATTTATTCCTCTGTTGTGTTGGTTTCCTGTTTATCTTTATGTGAGAGTCCTAGGTCTAATTGTTAACCTCTTTATAATGGACCCTAGAATGAGGTTATATCTTAGCCTTATAGAATCTATATCATGTAATCAGGATTTTCTATACTTTTCTTGCTGCACTATAGTCTCACATCATAATGTAGTTTCACAGTGATAGTGACATACATGCACACAGCACTTGGTGGGCTTTCCCCCTGCTCCCTCCACACTCCCCCATTCCCCATACAGGATAATGAGATTGGCAATTTTTGTCATGAAATAAGCTGCTATCAGTTTCCTCTTTTCATGGCCCCCTCTTCTGTCCAGGGATGTGCTGGGGTTTCCCCTATTCAGGTTCAAATTATATCCAAACTGTGTAACCACAGTGACCAGCAGAATTGTATCCCTCACCCAGGAGTTTCTTTCAGTCGGCTAAGGTGAGGTGTGTGAGATTGTCAATTAATTCTCCTTCTCCTATCTGTCATTCCTCTCTCTGATTCATACTCTAGGCCCTGCCTGCCTCCTTTCCCACTCCCAATGCAGAATGTCAGTTCCAAACAGGTGCTCACTTTTCTGTAACAGGGGGTCATTACTGTGGGCCTTACACATGCTCAGAAAATATTTTACCACTTAGCTACATCCCCATATTTTAATTTCCTCTTAATACTGCTTTTTCTCTATCCCATAAGTACTGGCATGTATTGTGTCAATTTGCATGTTTCCAGAAATGTTTTAGTTCCTTTTTTAGTTTCTTCATTTATGGAATGGTTGCTCAACAGAATGCTATTTTCATTTTTTGTTTTTCTTTGTTCTTCCTTTTCTTTTTTCATACTTTTATTGGTGCATCATAGATGCATATCATAGTGTAGTTCATATTAATAGTGACTTACATGCACACAGCACTTGGTGGGCTTTCCCCCAGCTCCTTACCCATTACCCCTTTCCCTTAATGAGATATTGAGATTGAAATTTGTATTCCTACATATGTACATAATGTCAATTCAAGTCATTTCTTCACTGATTTTTCTTTAATACTAGGAATTAAACCCAGGGACATGCTACCTCCAATCCATACCCCCTGCTCTTTTTATTATTTATTTGGAAACAGGGTCTCACTAAGTTCCTGAGGGACTCACTAAATTGCTCAGACTGGCCTCAAACCTGCAATCCTCCTGTCTCAGCCTCCAAGTGCTGGGAAGGACATGTTTTTAATTTCCAAGTATCTGCATAATATCCATAGTTCCTAGTGCTTTGACTTCTAATTTTATTCTGTTGTAGTCAGAGAAGATACATGATATTATTTTTATTTTTAATATGTTAAGATTTTTGTGGCCTAACATGTGGTCTATCCTGAAAATGTTCTTTGTGATGATAAGAAGAAAATATATTTTCAGCTGTTTTATAAAATGTACCATGAAGGTCTGTTAGAACCATTTGACTTATAACGTAGCTTAGCTCTAATATTTCTTTGTAGATTTGTTGCCTACATGACTTTTCTATTGATTAAAGTGGGCTGTTGAAGTCTTCACCCATTATTATTATATTGGAGTCTATTTATCCTCTTAGATCCAGTATTTGTTTTACATATCTAGTTGGTCAGTAGTTGGGTGCATATATATTTGCAATCATTATATCCTCTGGCTGAATCAAATACTTTATTATATTTATTCAAAACATATTTTGTATCTCTTTGAATTTTGGGGACTGAAATCTGTTTGGGGTTTTTCATTTGTTTGTTTTTGCATGTGTATGATAATGATGATTGAACCCAGGGGTGTTGACCTCTAAGCTAAACAGGGTCTCACCAAGTTTCTGAGGGTCTCACTAATTTGCGCAGGCTGGCCTTGAACCTGTATTCCTCCTGTCTCAGTTTCCCATACTGAGCTCCTTAAATCTCTTTTATCTGATATAAGTACAGCTACTTTGGGATTTTATTTGTGTAAAATATATTTTTCAATCTCTCCATTTTGAATCTCTATGTGTTTATGTGATTTTCTTATAGACAGCATATAATTGGGGCTTGTTTTTCACACTAGGCTACATATTTTAACTGCATTTTTTTTAGTAGTACAGGGGATTGAACCCAGGGGCATTCTACCTCCACGCTACACCCCCAGCCCTATTTTTTTTATTCTTTATTTTGAAACAGGGTCTCACTAAGCTGTGGAGGCCTCACTAAGTAGCTGAGGCTGGCCACGAGCCTGGATCCTCCGGTCTCCCAAGTACTGGGATTACAAGCATGCACCACTATGCCCGGGTAATTGCATAATTTAGTCTATTTACATGTAAGGTTATTATTCACAGATGAAAACATATTCCTGTCACTTTGTTGCTTTCTGATTGTTTTGTATAACCTTTGTTTATTTCTTTATCTCTTGTAAATTATTATGGTTTGGTGATTTTCGTTAATGAAAGTTTGATTCTTACTAGTTTTCATTTTTGTTGTATCAATTCTACTGGTGAATTTTACACATTATATATTTTCATGTAGATACCATGCTATATGTTAAACACCAAAAATCATATATTCTGTAAAATACACCTTTGTAATGTTTGACCAATGTCTTTAGTTTTGCCCTAACCTTCAGATCATGGCTATCAACATTCTCCTTTATGCTTCTGTGATTGTGGCTATTTTGTATTTCCAATATAAATCATATTATTCAGTATTAATATTACTGTGTCTGGTCTACACCACATAGCATAAAGTCAACCAAGTTCACCCTTTATCAAAAATGATAGGGTTTCATACTTGAAGAATCTTAGATAGAGTGGAGTGCATGGATCTGAAAGTAATACTTTGAGGCTCTGGTGAGGGATAGGTAGGAGATTCCATCCATAGCTTTGCCATTTTGTATAATTCTATCTTAATATTATCTATTTTGCTTTCCATTTGTTATTTTAATGATTAAAACTATTGCACCAAAATATATGTGATGAAACTTAAATGTTACTATAATAAAAAGAACATAAAAAATGAATCAAGGAAAAATAATGTAAGTGAAAAATAAATGTAGACATTAAATAAACATCAGAGTAATGCTATAAAAATTTCATTCATTAAATTACTACATATCATTTATTGACTTCCTATTATATGTGCATTACAACTTTCCAGGTGCAGTGATAAACAACACATAATCAATTTTAGATTACAACGGGGTAATATGTTAATGTCACAAATCTATAGTTCAACCTTGAGGTACACTTACCAGAAATAATTTGTAAGGAAGTTAGCAACAGGTTAAGAAAGATATGTTTGTCTTAAAGAGAGAGCTTCATAGTCAAATGAGTCAGCCCATGGTGGAACATTCATTTATTTACTACGTGACATGCCCTTCCTTTTCCAGAGACTCTTCATAGCATTTATCATCTCTGAGTTTCTCAGAGTATAGATGTAGGGGTTCAGCATGGGGGTTATGACTGTATAAAACACACTTACTGATTTGTCAATGGGGAAAGTTTTAGCTGGCCTTGCGTACATGAAAATACAGGGAACAAAGTATAAGACAACCACAGTGATGTGGGAACCACAGGTAGAGAGAGCTTTGCGCCTTGCTTCCTGACTAAGGTTCTTCAGAGAGTGCAAGATGACACCATAAGAAATGAGTAAGAGCAGAAACAAAATTGAGCACATCAGTCCTCCATTGGCCATCACTAAGAGACCAATGACATAGGTGTCAGTACAGGCAAGTTTCAATAAAGGGTACATGTCACAAATAAAATGATCAATGACATTGGGGCCACAGAATGGGAGTCCATATATAGTGATGAGTTGAATTATTGAATGCAAAAACCCTCCCACCCAGGCCACTACCAGCAACACCACACACACCCATTGCCTCATGATAACCAAGTAATGCAAGGGCTTGCAGATGGCCACATAGCGGTCATAGGCCATCGCCAGGAGAATAATGATATCTGCTCCACCAAAAAGGTGTTCTGTGAATAGCTGAAACATGCAAAACTTGAAGGACACGATGGTTTCCCCCGAAAGCAAATTGGAAATCAGTTTGGGGGAAATGACTGATGACAAAATGATATCCACAAATGATAAGTTAGCAAGAAAAAAGTACATTGGTGAGTCCAGGGTCTTGCTGAGGGTCACAGTCACAATGATGAGCAGATTTCCTGTGATGGTCAAAATGTAGACAAGCAAGAAAATAACAAAAAGTACTTTTTGCTCCTTTATATTCTGTGTGAGGCCCAAGAGGACAAAGTAAGTCACATTGTTCCTTTGTTCCATCTATACTTTTATTTATGCTGATTTCAGATATTAAAGCTGTTTACCTACAAAACAATACAAAACCCTTAGAAGTATTATAATTTTAAAATTCATATATTTCATATATACCTGTCATGTCAAGTCATCTACCATAAATATCTGGATTAACAAGTGAAATAAAAAGTTTCCTGCCCTAAGCAATTTCGTACATAATGGTAGGGTCAGGCATTCATGGAACAACTTCATAAGTGTCATAATTGATATATTTATAGATTCCAGCTATGGATTACATGTACTGGAATTTCTAAACCAATGAGAATATGGAAGGCTTCTTATGGGAAGAAATACTTTAGATGAACTTAAAGGAGGTGCAAGATACTAAGAGGGAATGAAAAAGCAATTCCAGGTGAAGACATACTATGTATAAAGTCAGAAAGATATAATAACTAAGACTCACTTTAGTAATTTACATATTTGGAGGGGGTAAAATAAATAACTAATGTAGGAATATACACCTAAAGTCACGATTAGTTGCTAGTGCTGAGACTTTATACAGTGATTCCTTTACTTCCACTTTCCTTTTGTCCCACACGTCACTGGGAACTTCAATTGCAAGCATCTTAGCATCCCTGTTTCTGGGATCATGGTGCTCATGATGCAGGTGGTCTCTAAGAAAATAGATGCTTCCTTTATACCTCTCCTCTTTCCTTGCTGAGCCCTCACCAGAATCACCTTTCCATGTTCATATTTCTACCCAAGGTCTCTTCAAGGTCATCTAGGTTGTTTCTATCACAAATACAAAAACTCTCCAGGCATCTCCCCATTACCCCATCCAAGAGCCACTTTCACATTGTTAGATTTTTAACATAAACTTCTGTCTTATTGTTCAGGCAAATTCTGATAGCATTCTACACTTTGATTCCTGACATGCCACTCATTCACAGATGTATTAAATTCTGTTGCCTTTGTATTGATCAGAATTCTTACTGCTATAATCTAAAGAACTTGACCATATAACTTAGAGGAAGGAAAATGTATTTGCTCACAGTTTCCCTGGAAATTCTAGGTTCAGTCCATGTGAGGCTGGTGTCTGGATCTCAGAACATGGTGAAAGAAAGCAGAGAGAGGGAGAGCATGAAGCTTTGCCCCTCACATCACTGAGGCCTGAAACAGGAAAGAGAAGTGCCAGCAATGGGAGAAAGAACCATACATGTAATTCCCAAGGCCACACCCCTAGGGACACACCTTCTCCAGCCACACCCTACCATCCTTGACCACCACCCAGATAAATTTATTACATGTCAACCCTGAGCTTAATACATGAGCTCTTCAGGGGACAAACTATATCTAACCATGACAACTTTGCTTCTATAATATATTGCATATCTTACCATTATTGCTATATTATTGCCCCTGCCATATGTATCTACCTGAATTTTGGCCTCCAACAAACTGTTTTCCAAAAGCAGCCAAATGATCCTTTAATATCTTATTCAGAGTTAGAACTCTTCTAAGAGATTCTTATTGCATGATAGATAAACTCCATTCTCCCTATTTTGATCTATAATACCCTAAATGACTGAACTTCAAAAACCCATCCAATTTCATTTCTTTCCATTTTCTATGTTTATCTGATCAGCTTTTTTTTTCTCTTCAAGTCCACAAAATACTATTCCATCTTCTTAGTCTCTTTCATTATTTCATAGATGATAATTTAAGAGGCCATAAGCAGATATCACAACCTCAATGGTAAAATTGTGCAAAAGTGTTTAATATCTTTGAATTCTCTTTATTTATTCAACCAACATGCATTTATAGAGCACCTACTTTTTGTCATGTCAATCAAAAACTTCCAGGCATCATATAGAGTGTTCATTAAGAAGTTTAGGCTGAGGTCTATACCAGGGGTCATGTCATCAGAGGACAGAAAACTTGGTATTGAACGAGGAATCACCTTTTCAAACAGGATCCTATGGAGCATAACACTTGATGCTATAGCAAGGTTGTTAACTATTTTTTTTAATTTTAAGTACACTCATGACACTATCATATACAACCTGACCATCAACAGTTCTGTCTACAAAAGTTTCTTTAGTATTTTAATTCTTACAAAGTCAAGCAATATATTTTCCTGTACAATTCACACAATTGCAAAGCCTGGATTCTACTACCAACCGTTGCACCTTTACCTTTGAAAGTGTGTCTACAGTTTGAAGGAGGACTCTTTACCTCACTAAGAGCTGAAAATCCCTCTTCCAGACACTATGCACACTGATGACAAAAACTGTATTATTCCTGGAAAATAAAAATTTGAAATCATACATCTATGTCCATTTTCACTTGAGTCTTGTGGATATCACAGAAAGTCATTACTTCCTTGGTAGATCAATTTCAAATGTATGCAATGGTGAAAACATAAACATTAAAATTTTACATGATAGAAAATTTATTAAAAATGTAAAAAAATCATTTGTCTGCATAAGAAAATATCAACTAGTTGTTTTAACAGGGAAAGGTCCCTATCTAGTTTATTTTCTAGTAACTTCAATAAAAATGACTACCATTCAGCTTTTTAGCTCACCGCCACTTGCGTTGGTGTCGCCAACCACTTGTCCTAGAGAATAGGAGACAGCATCATTTTCTGAAATAATTACATCGGTTACTAAAAGGAGAGATCTTCTGTCTGGCAGGGACAAAGACACCTGAAGATTTTATACCATGAAAGCACGTTAATCATGGAGTCCTACAACTGGAATGTGTCCAAGACTGATGATTCCTTAATTATACTCACTGGGATTTTCCACAAAATTTGAAAAGAACATCTGTAGGTCAAGATGCATTATATCAAATAGATAACTGAGATCAGGAAAATACAACAGGAAATGTAGTTTCAGAAACATTATGGGAAAATTGGCAATATAAAATACAATATTAGCCCAGTCAGTGTGTACAAAGGTAGATGAATTGATCAATTCTCCCCTGTGCCTGAACAAATTTTATTTTCCATTTATTTAATACTCCATTTTCTCTGCCTATTCGTGTGGGATTAGATATGTCTTTAAAATATTTATTAACCATAGTTACTTATATGTTTATTTTTATTCTTTTTTCCTTTTATTGGTTATTGATAATTATGTATCATAGTGAGTTCAAAGTGATACAAACGTTCATTCACAAAGCACTTGGTGTGTTTCCCTCTGGGTCCCCCCCATACATGTCAATGAGATTGGTAGTGATACCTTCATAGATCAACATAGCATTATTTGAACTCTTTCTATCATCAGTTCTGTAAATGCGTGTTAAGGCCATTTGGATTATAGTATTCTTTTGGTCTGAAGTGTCTTCACTCATCTTTTGTCTGGATGATCAATCTAACGAGGTGTGCTGAAATCTACCAATATCTTTCTGTTAGAGTATATCTAAGTCTTAATGTCATGTAGTATTTGTTTTATGTAGTACATGTATCAATATTTGGATCATAAATATTTACTCTCATTATATCTTCTAGTTACATTGTTCCTTTTATTAGTAAGAAGTGACCCTATTTGTCTCTTCTGATGAGTTAAGTTTTGGCTTGAAGTCTGCTGTCAAACTTAATAGTAACTACACATATTGGCTTTCAGCCAGCATTTGCATGGAATATATTTTTAATCCTTTTTCTTTTAGCCTGTGAATATTTCTGTTTATAAGGTGAGTTTCTTGCAATCAGCATATAGGTAGATTTTATTTTTAATCCAATTTCCAAGTCTATGATTTTTAATTGGGTAATTGAGACCATTTACATTCAGTGTTATTATAGACAAGGGATGCTTTTCTAATAAAATTTGTCCCTTCACAGGCTCTGGAGTTATTTTCATTTATTCTTTGTGTGTTATTTCTTTCAGTGTTTTCCCTCCAGCTGGCTTAGTAGTGAGAATTCATTTAGTTTCTTTTGTCTTGCGAGATGTTTTTTCTCTTTATATTTTGAAAGGTTTGCAAAATATGGAGATCTTGGCTGGAAGTTATTTCCTTTCAGGTCTAGGAATATATCATTCCATTCCCTCCCACCCAACACTTTTGTTTTAGAAATATGGAATGGTTTTTACTAGTTTTCTCCTGAGTTTCATCTGTCTTTTTCTCTTGATGCTTTTACAATTCTTTTCTTTTCCTCTATGCTGCTTATTTTTACTATGATGTGACACGAAGACATTTTTGTTGTCTAAGCTAAGAAATTAAAATAAGAATTAATAAATGGATGGCATTAAACAAAAAAATTTATGTTCAGCAATGAAAACCATCAAAAGCCTAAAAAGAGATCCTACAGAATGAGAGAAGATCATTGCCAGCTATTATTCTGATAGAGGACTAATATCTAGAATATACAAAGTACTTAAAAGACTTAACTCTAAAAAATCCAAATAACCCAGTCAAGAAATGAAAATATTACTAGACACTTCACAAAATAAGAATTACATATGACCAATAAACGCATGAAAAAAATGATTAACATCATTAGCAATCAGAGAGATGGATATCAAAACTACACTAGATTTCATCTAATCACAATTAGAATGACAGTCAAGAAGTCAAAGAACAATAATGCTGGAGAGGATGTGGGGAAATAGGAACTCTTATACGCTGTTGGTGGGATTGCAAACCAGTGTAACTTCTATGAATATCAGTTTGGAGACGCCTCAGGAAACTTGGAATGGATCCACCATATGATGCAGCTTTACTACTCCTGCGTATCTTTCCAAAGGTGCTGAAATCAGAGTATTATAGTGATATATACATGTCCATATTTATAGCAGCAGAACTCATAATAGCCTAATTATGGAACCAACCTAGGTATTCATCAACAAATGAATGTATAGTAAAACTATGGGATATATATGCAATGGCATCCTACTCAACAAAAAAGAAAAAAATTATGTCATTTGCAGGAAAATGAATGGACCTGGAGAACAGTATGCTAGGTGACATTAGCCAGTCACAGAAAGTGAAGTGTCTTCTGTTTTCTCTCATATGCAGAAACTAGGGAGTAATTGAATACAAGAGGGACTTTAGATAACTGAGGAGGATCCCCAGTGGAGTGAAGGGGTGGGCCCATGGGAGGATGTGGGGGTGGGGGATAATTAATGAAGGGAACACTTTCATTGACATTATGTGCATATGTGAGAATAGCATTATGAACCTCAATATCATGTATGAGGAAGGAGGGAGTGGGGAGGGAAGCAGAGGAAAGTTAAACCAAGTGCTCTGTGCATGTATGTCACTGTCACTGTGAATGATATTATGATGTAAAACTATAGTGCACCAATAAATGTATAAAAATAAATAAAACACATGCAAAAATGGTATATAGTAAGTGATAAATTGCATTGCCTTAAATAAAAGCAGGAGTAATTGTGGATATTGTGCAAATATTTGGAAATTAAACAACATGCTCTGTCCAATACTTGGTAGGCTGAGACAGGAGGATTGCAGGTTTGAGTCCAGCCTCAGCCATGTAGAGAGACCCTCAGTAACTTAGTAAGCCCCTGTTTCCAAATAAATCATAAAAAGTGCTGGTGGTATAACTTGGAGGTAGAATGCTCCTGGGTTCAATTCCCAGTATAAAAAAACAAAAAAAAAAGAAAAACACCCACAACAACAACAACAAAAAAACCAAAATGCTTCCTAACAACCAATGTATAAATGAAGAAACTAAAAGGGAAATTTAAAAATTTCTTGAAATATATGAAAATTGAAACACCACATTACAGTATTTATGGGATAGAGAAAAATCACTACTGAGAAAAAGTTTTAGATCTGGAGATGTCACTCAGTGGTAGAATATTTGCTTGGCATGTGAAAGGCCCTGGGTCTGATCCCCAGTCACCCTCCCATCCCCCCATACAGAAAGTTTATGCTGTCAAAGTGAGCACCCATTTGGAACTGTCATTCTGCATCTGGAGTGGGAAGGCATGCAGGCAAGGACTAGAGTGAATCAGAGAGAGGACTGACAGCTAGTAAAGGAGAATTAACTGACAATCTCACACACCTCCCCTTATGAGACTAGATGAAACTCCTGGGTAAGGGATATAATTTTGCTGGTTACTGTGGTTATAAAATTTGGATGTAATTTGACACTGAATAGGTAAAAACCTCAGCACATCCCTGACCAGTAGAGGGGGCCAAGATAAGTAGAGGTTGATAGTAGTGGCTGAAATTGCCATTTGTATCATAAAGGCTTTCTCAAAGTCAAGGATACCGTAATACCTCCAGAAAGAAAAACAGTGATAATATTTATGATAATAATTACGCAGTTTGATAATAATAGACAATTGTTACAGCATGATTTGTACTATGTTCGTTTACTGAGCTCCTTGGTATTTTGTCATCTAATTAGGTACTCCCAACTTCTCTGTTTTTTATTCTCATCCATTCACACTCTACATCTCTAATACTCCTGATATATTTTCTCTCATTCCTCCCCATTATCTTCGTCTTCTTTTCTTCTACCTTTGTTTATATTTTTCTTATTTTTTATTCCTTCTCCAATATCAATTTACTATACACTCATTAATTTAGAATTTACTCTGACTGTTCTACATTATATGCCACTATAATTTTCTCTCAACAAATAGACTGGTAAATGGGTATGATAGTGCATGCCTGTAATCCCAGTATTTGAAAGGTAGAGACAGGAGGATCACAGATTCAAGACTAGTATCAGCAACTTAGTGAAACTCTCTCAGCAACCTAGTGAGATTCTGCTTGAAAATAAAAACAATAAAATAAAATAAAACAGACTAGTAATGTAGCTTAGAGGTTGAATGTCCCTGAGTTTAATTCCCAGTACCACACAAACAAAACAAAAATAGAATGCTTGTGATTATAAGTAATTACTTCTATAGTTAGTATGTTAAAATTTGTTTTACTCTTAAGGTGCCATTGTCATTTGCAGGCACTCTATCCTATTAAAGATATAGTCAGGCTGGGGATCAGGTTTAAAATCATGTTTACATGAGACAGATGCCATAAGGTAATTAATCCCATCCTACGGACCATTATAAAGAGGTAACTAATAGACATAGGATGCTCACATATACATAAAGGGGAATCCAAGACAACAGAGACACAAATCTAAGCATTGTGAAAACACGGGGAAAAAGGATGAGACAACAATATGTCTCCATAACCTCAGAATAGTGGAAGTCATCGATAAAGAGGTGCAGAAAATGCTCAAAGGAGATTTGTGACTTTTGATCATTAATATGATCCAAGAAATTAAGAATGAAATTATAGATTATATAGGATGTGAAAGAGCATGGCAATAAAGAATTGAAAATCTAAAAAGAACCAAAAATAAATCCTGAATGGATGAAAGATACAATATTCCAAATAAATAGTGCAATAAATATCAAGAGACCAACCTAAGGGTAACTGACATTGAGGAAAGTTTGGAGGTACAAACCAAGTATATAAACCACATATTCAGAGATATAGTTTCAGAGAATTTGGAAAAAAAGAAAGCATTCATATAAAATGATATTCAGAACCCCAAATGGACAATGTCAAAAACAAAAAAAAAGCAAAACAACAACAAAAATCTCTTCGTGTCACATCATAGTTAAAATAACAGGCATAGAGGAAAAGAAAAGAATTGTAAAAGCATCAAGAGAAAAAGACAGATGAAACGCAGAAGAAAACTAATAATACCATTCCATATTTCTAAAACAAAAGTGTTGGGTGGGAGGGAATGGAATGATATATTCCTAGACCTGAAAGGAAATAACTTCCAGCCAAGATCTCTATATTTTGCAAACCTATCTTTCAAAATATAAAGAGAAATAAACATCTCCCTAGACAAAAGAAACTAAATAAATTCATCACTACAAAGCCAGCTCGAGGGAAAACACTGAAAGAAATAACACACAAAGAATAAATAAAAATAACTCCAGAGCCTGTGAAGGGACAAATTTTATTAGAAAAGCATCCCCTGTCTATAATAACACTGAATGTTAATGGTCTCAATTACCCAATTAAAAATCATAGACTTGGAAATTGGATTAAAAATAAAATCTACCTATATGCTGGTTGCAAGAAACTCACCTTATAGACAGAAATATTCACAGGCTAAAAGAAAAAGGATTAAAAATATATTCCATGCAAATGCAAACTGAAAGCAAATAGGTGTAATTACTAGTAAGTTTGACAGCAGACTTCAAGCCAAAACTTAACTCATCAGAAGAGACAAATAGGGTCATTTCTTACTAATAAAAGGAACAATCCAACTAGAAGATATAATGAGAGTAAATATTTGTGCTTGAAATATTGATACACACTTACATAAAACAAATACTACATGACATTAAGACTTAGATATACTCCAATAGAAAGATATTGGTAGATTTCAGCACACCTCATTAGATTGTTCACCCAGACAAAAGATGAATGAAGACACATCAGACCTATAGAATACCATAAACCAAATGGCCCTAAGAAGCATTTACAGGAGAATTGATGAAGGAAAGAGTTCAAATAATGCTGTGTCATTATATGAAGGTATCACTACCAATCTCATTGACATGTATGGGGTTGGGGGAATACAGAGGGAAACACACCAAGTGCTTTGTGAATGAACATTTGTATCACTTTGAACTCACTATGATGCATAATTATCAATGGCCAATAGAAGGAAAAAGAAAAAAATAAACATATAAATAACTCTAACTATTGTCAATAAATATTTTAAAGACACATCTAATCCCACACGAATAGGCAGAGAAAATGGAGTATTAAATAAATGGAAAATAAAATTTGTTCAGGCACAGGGGAGAATTGATCAATTCATCTACCTTTGTAAACACTGACTGGGCTAATATTGTATTCTATATTGCCAATTTTTTTTTTGCAGTACCGGGGATTGAACGCAGGGGCGTTCTACCTCTGCGCTACGCCCCCAGCCCTATTTTTTATACTTTATTTTGAAACCGGGTCTCACGAAGTTGCGGAGGGCTTCACTAAGGAGAGAGAGAGAGAGAGAGAGACAGGGAGAGAGAGAGAGCTGAGGCTGGCCATGAACCCAGATCCTCCGGTCTCTGCCTCCCAAAGTACTGGGATTACAAGCCTGCGCCACCACGCCCGGATATATTGCCAATTTTCCTGTAATGTTTCTGAAACTACATTTCCTGTTGTATTTTCCTGAATGCAGTTATGTATTTGATATAATGCATCTTGACCTACAGATGTTTTTTTTCAACCTTTGTGGAAATCCCAGTGAGTGTAATTAAGGAATCATCAGTCTTGGACACATTCCAGTTGTAGGACTCCATGATTAATGTGTTTTCCTGGTATAAAATCTTCAGGTGTCTTTGTCCCTGCCAGACAGAAGATCTCTCCTTTTAGTAACTGATGTAATTATTTCCGAAGATGCTTTTTTGTGCTTAAAGAAGGATCTACAAAAGGGACAGGAATGCCCTCTCCTATTCTCTAGGACAAGTGTTTGGCAACACCAACTCAAGTGGCGGTGAGCTAAAAAGCTGAATGGTAGTCATTTTTATTGAAGTTACTAGAAAATAACCTAGATAGGAAACTTTCCCTGTAAAAACAACTACCTGATATTTTCTTATGCAGACAAATGATTTTTTAACATTTTTAATAAATTTTCTATCATGTAAAATTTTAATGTTTATGTTTTCACCATTGCATACATTTGAAATAGATCTACCAAGCAAGTAATGACTTTCTGTGATATCCACAAGACTCCAGTGAAAATGGACATAGATGTATGATTTCACATTTTTATCCTCCAGGAATAATACAGTTTTTGTCATCAGTCTCCATAGTGTCTGGAAGAGGGATTTTCAGCTCTTTGTGAGTGAGGTAGAGTCCTCCTTCAAACTATAGACACACTTTCAAAGGTAAAGGTGCAACGGCTGGTAGTAGAATCCAGACTTTGCAATTGTGTGAATTGTACAGGAAAATATATTGCTTGACTTTGTAAGAATTAAAATGCTGAAGAAACTTTTGTAGACAGAACTGTTGATGGTCAGGTTGTATATGATAGTGTCATAAATGTACTTAAAGTTAAAAAAAATTAGCAACCATGCTATAGCATCAAGTGTTATGCTCCATAGGATCCTGTTGAAAAGGTGATTCCTCATTCAATACTAACTTTTCTGTCTTCTGATGACATGACCCCTGGTATTGACCTGAACCTAAACTTCTCAATGAACACTCTATGATGCCTGGAAGTTCACCCTATTTGATTAACATGACAAAAAGTAGGTGCTCTACAAATGCATGTTGGTTGAATAAATGGAGACAATTCAAAGATGCTATACACTTTTGCACAATTTTACCATCAAGGTTGTGATATCTGCTATGGCCTCTTAAATTATCATCTACCAAATAACGAAAGAAACTAAGGAGATGAAACTATTTTGGGGACTTGAGGAGAAAAAAAAACTGATCAGATAAACATAGAAAATGGGAAGAAATGAATTTGGGTGGGTTTTCCAAGTCCAGTCATCTAGGGTCTTATAGGTCAAAGTAGAGAGAAACAGGTTTATCTATCATATAATAGGAATCTCCTAGAAGGGTTCTAAATCTGAATAAGATATTAAAGAATCATTTGGGCTGCTTCAGGAAAACAGTTTGTTGGAGGCCAAAATTCAAGTAGATACATATGGCATGGGGTTATTCAAGAAGACCAGGGATGTAAAAAGAAATAGTGATAATGGTAAGATATGCAATATGTTATAGAAGGAAAGTTGTCATGGTTAGATATAGAATGTCCCCTGAAGAGCTCATGTATTAAGCTCAGGGTTGACATGTAATCAATTTATCTGGGTGGTGGTCAAGGCTGGTATGGTGTGGCTAGAGAATACGGGTCCCTAGAGGTGTCGATTTGGGAATTACATGTATGGTTCTTTCTCCCATTGCTGGCATTTCTCTCTCTCTCCTGCTTCAGGCCTCCATGATGTGAGGAGCAAAGCTTCATGCTCTCCCTCTCTCTGCTTCCTTTCACCATGTCCTGAGTTCCAGATGCCAGCCTCACATGGAGTGAACCTAGAATTTCCAAGGAAACTGTGAGCAAATAAATTTTCCTTCCTTTAAGTTATATGGTCAAGTTCTATAGATTATAGCAGTAAGAATGCTGACCAAGACAAAGGCAACAGAATTTAATAAATCTAAATGAGTGGCATGTCAGGAATCAAACTGTAGAATGCTATCAGAATTTGCCGGAACAATAAGACAGATGTTTACATTAGATAGAGAATCTAGAAGGAACAGACTTATTGTGAAAAATTAAAAATTCACTTTTATTAATACTAAAAAGATATTTAATTGAAGATGTTCAATAAATAGCTGTAGATAGCAGTGTGAAAATTAGAGGAGAGATAGTGTTGAAGACAGAATTTCAGCATGCTTTAACATATGGGTAGGAAATGGAGGCGTATCCAGGTGGAATCACTAAAAGCAGGTTTCAGTGACTTGCCAGGATATCCGAGACAGGGATAGTTATTTGTTACTAATTGTATCCTGACACCTCCCTTCCTTAAATTGCACATTGAGATCTTACCTATACTACCTAATAACCTGACTTCACTTGGGGATAGGGTCTTGCGGAGGTAATCAAGTTAAAGTAAGGTCTTGACGGTAGGTCCCATGAAATATGTTGGGTATATGCTGAGAAAGGGAAATTTGGACATAGTGAGAATGGCACATTAATACAGAGTCATCTGCAAACCAAAGAGAAATGTCTGGAACAGTTCCTTCTCTCAATATCTTCTAAAGGAACCAATTCTGTCTATACCTTGATATTGAATTCCTAGCAGGCAGAACTCCAAGGCAACAGATTTCTGTTGTTCAAAGAATCCATTGTGTTAATTTGTGGCTGCAGCTCTAGCAGAAGAATAGAGCTCTTGGTACTGGGAGGTGGGTGCTGCGGCAAGAAAAATTTAACAATATGGGAGTGGCTCTGGGATGAGTTAATGGGGAGGTGCTTGGAGAGTTTTTGTATTTGTGATAGAAACATCCTAGATGACCTTGAAGAGACCTTGGGCAGAAATATGAACATGGAAAGGTGATTTTGGTGAAGGCTCAGCAAGGAAAGAGGAAGCATCTATTTTCTTAGAAAACATCTGCATCATCATGAGCACCATGATCCCAGAAAAATGCTAAGATGCTTAGCATGGGATGCTAAGATGCTTGCAATTGAGGTTTCCAGTGGATGTGAAGGACAAGCGGAGAGTGGGAGTAAAGCAATCACAGTATAAAATTTCAGCATTATCAACTGGTAGTGACTTTAGGTGTATATTCCTACATTAGTTATTTATTATATCCCCTCTGAATATGTAAATTACTCATGTAAGTCTTGGATGTTACACCTTTGTGACTTTATACATAGTGTGCCTTCTCCTGGAATTGCTTTTTCATTCCCTCTTAGTATCTTGCACCTCCTTTAAACTCATCTAAAGTATTTCTTCCTGTAAGAAGCCTTCTAGATTCCAGTTGGTTTAGAAATTCCAATATATTTAATCCATAGCTGGAATCTATAAATATATCAATTATTACACTTATGAAATTGTTCATTAAATGCCTGACCCCATCATTATATATGAAATTGCTTAGGGCAGGAAACTATTTCACTTGATAATCCAGATTTTTATAGTAGATGGCTTGACATTGCAGGTTTATTATAAATCTTAAATTTATTTATAATACTTCTAAACGTTTTGTATTGCTTTGTAGGTAAACAGCTTTAATATCTGAAATAAGCATAAATAAAAGTATAGATGGAACAAAGGAACAATGTGACATATTTTGTCCTCTTGGGCCTCACACAGAATCCAACAGAGCAAAAAGTACTTTTTGTTTTGTTCTTGCTCTTCTACATTTTGACCATCACAGGAAATCTGCTCATTGTTGTGACTGTGACCCTCAGCAAGACCCTGGACTCACCAATGTACTTCTTCCTTGCTAACTTATCATTTGTGGATATGATTTTTTCATCAGTCATTTCCCCCAAATTGATTTCCAACTTGCTTTTGGGGGAAACCATCATGTCCTTCAAGTTTTGCATGTTTCAGCTGTTTACAGAACACCTTTTTGGTGGAGCAGAGATCATTCTTCTGCTGGCGATGGCCTATGACCGCTATGTGGCCATCTGCAAGCCCTTGCATTACTTGGTTATCATGAGGCAATGGGTGTGTGTCGTGTTGCTGGTAGTGGCCTGGGTAGGAGGGTTTTTGCACTCAATAATTCAACTCAGTACTATATATGGACTCCCATTCTGTGGCCCCAATGTCATTGACCATTTTTTCTGTGACATGTACCCGTTATTGAAACTTGCCTGTGGCGACACATATGTCACTGGCCTCTTGGTGATAGCCAATGGAGGACTCATGTGCTCAATTTTGTTTCTGCTCTTACTCATTTCTTATGGTGTCATCTTGCACTCTCTAAAGAACCTTAGTCAGGAAGCAAGGCGCAAAACTCTCTCGACCTGTGGTTCCCACATCACTGTGGTTGTCTTCTTCTTTGTTCCCTGTATTTTCATGTACGCAAGGCCAGCTAAGACTTTCCCCATTGACAAATCACTGAGTGTGTTTTATACAGTCATAACCCCCATGCTGAACCCCTTTATCTATACTCTCAGAAACTCAGAGATGACAAATGCTATGAAGAGACTCTGGAAAGGAAGGAAAAGTCAGATAGTAAATAAATGAATGTCCCACCATGGGCTGACTCATTTGACTATGAAGCTCTCTCTTTTGGACAAACATATCTTTCTTGACCTGATTCTAACTTTCTTTCAAATCATTTCTGGTAAGTGTATTTCAAGGATGAACTATAGATTTGTGACATTAATATATTTTCCTGCTGTAATCTAAAATTTATTATGTCTTATTTATCACTGTACCTGGAAAGTTGTAATGCACATATATTAGGACATCAATAAATAATATGTAGTAAATTAATGAATGAAATTTTTATAGCATTACACTAATTTTTGTTTAATGTCCTCATTTATTTTCTTCACTTACATTATTTTTCCTTGATTTATTGTTTGTGTTCTTTAATGTTCTTTTCATTACAGTAAACAAGTGCTTTGTAAATTATTTGATTTCAGTTTCACCTCATATATAATTTTAGTGCAATAGTTTTAATTTTTAAAATAACAAATGAAAAGCAAAATAGATAATATTAAGATAGAATTACACAAAATGGCAAAGCTATGGATGGAATCTCCTACCAATCCTTCACCAGAGCCTCACAGTATTACTCTCAGATCCATGCACTCCACTCTATCTAAGATTCTTCAAGTATGAAATCCTTTCATTTGTGATAAAGGGTGAACTTGATTGACTTTATGCTGTGTGGTGTAGAACAGACACAGTAACATTAATACTGAATGATATGATTTATATTGGAAATACAAAATAGCCACAATCACAGAAGCATAAAGGAGAATGGTGATAGCCATGGTCTGGAGGTTAGGGCAAAACTGGAGATGTTGGTCAACATTACAAAGTTTTATTTTGCAGAATAAATGATTTCAGGTGTTTAAGGTATAGCATGGTATCTACATGAAAATATGTAATGTATAAAATTCACCAGTAGAGTGAATACAACACAAATGTAATTTACAAGAGATAAAGAAATAAACAAAGAATATACAAAACAATCAGAAAGCAACAAAGTGACAGGAATATGTTTTCATCTGTGAATAATAACCTTACATATAAATGGATTAAATTATGCAATTAAAATATGAAGCCTGGTATGAAAAACAAGCCCCAATTATATACTGTCTCTAAGAAAATCACATAAACTCATATAGATTTAAAATGGAGAGATGGAAAAATATATTTCACACAAATAGAATCCAAAAGTAGCGGTACTTATATCAGATAAAAGAGATTTAAAGAGCTCGGTATGGGAAATTGAGACAGGAGGATCACAGGTTCAAGGCCAGCCTGAGCAACTTAGCGAGACTCTCAGAAACTTAGTAAGACCCTGTTTAGCTCAGAGGCAACACCCCTGGGTTCAATCACCATTACCATACACATGCAAAAACACACAAATAAACAAACAAATAAAATCCCAAACAGATCTAAGTCCCCAAAATTCAAAGAGATACAAAGTATGTCATGAAATAAAAATAAAGTATTCAATTCAGCCAAAGTATATAATGATTGCATATATAAATGTACCCAACATCTGACCAACTAGATATGTAAAACAAATACTGGATCTAAGAGGATAAATAGACTCCACTATAATAAGGATAAGACTTCATCAGCCCACTTTCATCAATAGAAAAGTCTTGTAGGCAACAAATCTACAAAGAAATATTAGAGTTAAGCTACTTTATACATCAAATGATCCCAACAGACCTTCATGGTACATTTCATAAAACAGCTGAAAAATATATTTTCTTCTTATCATCACAGAGAACATTTTTAGGATAGACCACATGTTAGGCCACAAAACAAATCTTAACAAATTAAAAATAAAAATAATATCATGTATCTTCTCTGACTACAACAGAATAAAATGAGAGTCAAAGCATGAGGAACTGTGTATATTGTACAGATACTTGGAAATTAAAAACATGTTCTTCCCAGTACTTGGAGGCTGAGACAGGAGGATTGCATTGAGGAAAGGTTAGAGGTACAAACCAAGGGCAAAAGTAACATCTTCAGAGAAATAATTTCAGAGAAATTTCCAAACTTATAAAAAAAGAACATTCACATACAAGAGACATTTGGAAGCCCAACTGGGCAATGTTGAGAAACAAAAACAAAATAACAATGACAACAACAAAAATCTCTTGTCACATCATAATAAAAATGACCAACATAGAGATCAAGAATAGAATTCTAAAAGCATCAAGAGCGAAAGACAGATGACACTCAGAGGAAAACTAATAATAATTACTCAATATTTCTAACCCCAAACTCTATTAGCCGGGAGGGCATGATGATGTATTCTTTTTTTTTTTTATACTGGGGATTGAACCCAGGGGCGTTCTACCTCCGCGCTACACCGCCGGCCCAATTTTTAATACTGTATTTTGAAACTGGGTCTCACGAAGTTGTGGTCTCACTAAGTAGAAAGAGAGAGAAAGACAGGGAGAGAGAGAGAGAGAGACAGAGAGAGCTGAGGCTGGCTGCGAACCCCGATCCTCCAGTCTCTGCCTCCCAAAGTACTGGGAATACAAGCGTGCGCCACCAAGCCCAGAAATATGATGATGTATTTGAAGAATTAAAAGAAAATACCTTTAAATAAAGATCACTATATCCAGCAAAGCTATCTTTAAAAATTGAGGGAGAGGGACGGATCCAAGATGGCGACCAAGGGAGAAGCCACCCTACGATCTCTCTGAGATGCACATCTCATTTGCTATGAAAGCAACCTCTCCACAGGAGAAAGGCAACACAAACTTGGAGTAAACAACAAAAAGTTTGATAAGCGATGGAATCAAAGCCAGACCAAAACAGAAGAAAGTAAAAAGCTCCAAGCACCTTACCTAAGGGACGGCGGTGGTGCCATCTTGGCTGGACCATGCTGGCTGCTACCAGCATTGTGGCTTCCACACGCTGCCAGCAGAGAAGCCAGAGACTTGTTGGAAGTTCAGCAGCTACAGGTCAGCAGAGACAAAAGCAAGCAGCAGTTCCTCCACACTTGTTAGACCAAACCGCGGCAGCTACAGCTGCTGCAGCGGCGCCATCTTGGCAGGACTTTACCAGTGACTACCAGCATTGTGGATTCCACACAAGACCAACAGAAACACCAGCGACCTGTTGTGAACCCAGCAGCAGCAGAATAGCAGCAGTGAAGGCGACCAGCGACTCGCTCCACACACAACACAGACCCGAACTACTGAGTCAGCAGAAGTAGCAGTGGCTCCATCTTGGTCAAAGTGCTCCAAGGGCTACTGGCGTTGCGGCTTCTGCAGGCCACCAACAAAGCCAGGGCACTCTTCTCAAACCAGCACTGCAGAGCATCAGTGACAAAAGCGAGCAGCAGTTTAGTCGACACTCGGCAGAGTCCCCAGGACCCGGAGGCCTGACCAGAACCTGCGGCAGTGGCTGAGCCCACCCCCCACCCCAGAGATTAAGAGCACAGTCAACTAGACCGTAAGCTAACGAGACACACCAGGGAAGACCACCCAGCGCGGTCACAGGGACTCACAGGGTCTAAGACAGTGTAGATTGCCCCGGAGGAGGTGGGAGTGGGGTCTGCTGTGGGATGCAGTAGACACGTGGTAAGCAGACAATCCCTGGTGACATTTGGGTAGGACAGACTTGCAACCCAGGGGTCGCAACACCCTTATAGAGTCCCTGGGAATTGCCACAGGACATACAGCTGTGGTACCAGGGAAAATTGGACCAAACCAGACCTCTCTGTGGAAAACATGGAGTTCTGTGTTTACACAGAATTGCGGCAAAGGGACAACCACTTCTGTAGAGAAAGAGAGACACAAGCCTGGGGCCCCCTGCTGGTGCCTCTTACCATAGGTGTAGACAGAGAGACATAGGGACAGCACAAGTGAAGACCGCGGAACCCAGCTTGCAGAGAGAGGGGCAACAGCGGCACTGGTCCCACGCACATGTAATGAGAGGCACCAGGCAAGGGTCCCAATCACTGAAGGAGACCAAGAACTACGCCTGCAAATGGACATTATACTGAACAAGTGAGAATAACCACTCAGTAAAGGCCACTCACCTTTAAGGCTCACCTGGTAGCAACTATCTACCCCCAGGATAAGAAAATATAAAGGGAGAGGGATTTGACATAGGATACCTATAGAGTGAGAGAGGAAGAGCTACCAAAAGCAACAGAGGTATAAACATAAGAAACCTGAAACCATGAAAAGGAAGAATAGAAAAGAAACAATGAGCCCCCACAATCCCACAACAACAGAACCCGCCAACTCAGAAGTGCAAAGATTGCCAGAAGGACAATTCAGAACTTCAATAGAGGGAATGATACAGGATTTCAGAAAATAATTCAGAGAGAGCCTGATAGAAATGAAGGAACAAATAAGCAGGAATCAAAAAGAAGATCTGAAGGAAGTGAAGGATGCAATAATTGAAGTGAAGGTATCAATACAGACCATCAACAATAGATTAGACCACATGGAAAACAGAATCTCACTCTTAGAAGATGACCTCTACAAAATGAACACATAGTATATAAATTAGAAAAAACAATTCGACAGCATGAATTGGACATTGAAGAGATCTCAGCCAGTCTAAATAGAGCAAACATAAGAATGATAGGCATAGAAGAGGGATTAGAAGCTGAAACTAAAGGAATCAATTATCTATTCAGAGAAGTAATAGTAGAAAATTCTCCAAACATAGAAAGAGAGGTTGATACACAGGTACAGGAAACATATAGAAGCTCCTATAGACAGGATCAGAGAAGAGGTTCACTATGCCACATAATAATCAAACTGACTAGTATAGAGCCCAAGGAGAGAATCTTAAAGGCAGCGAAAGCAAAAGAGCACGTAACATTCAGAGTCAAACCAATAAGAATCACTGCCAACCTTCCAAATCAAGTCATGAATGCCAGGAAGGTCTGGAGCGACATATTCCAAACTCTGAAAGAAAACAACCTCCAGCCAAGATTTGTCTACCCAGCAAGGATATCTATCAAATTTGATGGAGAAATAAAAACCTTCCATGACAAACAGAATCTGAAAGACTTTATGTCTTCCAAACCAGCACTAGAGAAAATGCTCAGAGATTAATTACAAAGAAGAAAAAATAAGGAAACGCCAGAACCAGAGAAACAGTGATTTCCATCAAACAACAACTAGGCAAAGAACAAACACTACCTCAAACAGAAATTAAATCTCAAAATGTTAGGAATGAAAACCCATCTCTCAATAATCACGCTGAATATAAATGGCCTCAACTCCCCAATCAAAAGACATAAGGTGGCAAAATGGATTAAAAATCACAATCCATCTATATGTTGCCTGCAAGAAACACACCTTACAAGTAAAGATGCACACAAACTAAAGGTTAAGGGGTGGAGCAAGGTAATCCACGCTAATGGAACTCTAAAACAAGCAGGAGTAGCAATTATGATATCAGACAAACTAGACTTCAAACCTAAACTTATCAGAAAAGACAAAGGTCATTTCTTACTGGTAAAAGGAACAATCCAGCAAGAGGATATAACAATAGCCAACATTTATGACCCAAACACAGGTGCAGCCATTTTCATTAGAGAAGCCCTTCGTAACATTAAATCACACATAGATCCCAATACAATAATATTGGGAGACTTCAACACACCTCTCAAAACACTAGATCGATCTTCAAGACAAAAGGTCAGTAAAGATGCCTCAGATCTAAGGAACACCATAAACGAAATGGACCTACTAGACACATACAGAATATTCCACCCAACTACAGCTGAATTCACATTTTTTTCAGCTGCTCATGGAACTTTCTCTAAAACAGACCATATTCTAGGCCATAAAGTGAGTACTAGTAAGTTAAAAAAATGTGACATAATCCCCTGCATCTTTTCAGACCATAATGGAATGAAACTAGAAATCAACTATAAGAAGACCCAGAGTAAACTCATAAACACGTGGAGACTGAATACCACACTGCTGAATGAGGAATGGGTAAAATAAGAAATAAGGGGAGAAATTAAGAAATTCCTAGAAACAAATGAAAACAGAGACACAACATATCAAAATCTCTGGGAGACCCTGAAGGCAGTATTAAGAGGAAAATTCATAGCACTGAGTGCCCACATAAGAAGAACAGAAAATCACCAAATAAATAACCTACTAACACACCTCAAAGCCCATGAAAAACAGGAACAGTCTAACACCAAATCTAGAAGAAGACAGGAAATTATTAAAATCAGAGCAGAAATCAATGAAGTAGAGAATAAAAAAACAATACAAAAATCAACAAAACCAAAAGCTGGTTCCTTGAAAAAATAAACAAGATAGACAAACCACTAGTCAACCTAATGAAAAGAAAAAGAGAATCAATCCAAATTACTAAAATAAGAGATGAAAAAGGGGATATAACCACCACAGCACAGAAATCCAGAGGATAATCAGAAACTACTTTGAAAAACTATACTCCAACAAAACGGAAAACCTAAAAGATATTGACAAGTTTCTAAACATGTACAACCTTCCTAAGTTGAATCAAGAAGACACAGAAAATTTAAATCAACCAATAGCAATTAACAATATTGAAGCTGCAATAAAGAGCCTACCATCAAAGAAAACCCCAGGTCCAGATGGTTTCCCACGTGAATTTTATAAAGCCTTTACAGAGGAACTAATCCCAATACTCCTCAATCTATTCCATGAAATAGAAAGAAATGGGACTCTCCCAAACACATTCTATGAAGCCAACATTACACTAATACCAAAACCAAACAAAGACAGCTCAAGAAAACTACAGACCTATATCGTTGATGAACTTAGATGCAAAACTTCTAAACAAAATACTAGCAACACACATTCAAAACCACATCACGAAAATCATACATCATGACCAAGTCGGGTTCATCCCAGGAATGCAAGGCTGGTTCAGCATACAAAACACAATCCATGTAATACACCACATAAACAGAACTAAAGACAAAAATCACATGCTCGTTTCAATAGATGCTGAAAAAGCATTTGACAAAATCCAACACCCATTCATGACAAGAACACTGCAGAGAATTGGAATAGAAGGAACATACCTCAACATCATAAAGGCAATATACAATAGGCCCACGGCCAACATTATACTGAATGGGGAAAAACTTCGAGAGTTTCCTTTAAAAACAGAAACAAGACAATGATGTCCGCTGTCACCACTCCTTTTCAATATAGTACTCGAGACTCTAGCCAGAGCAATAAGGCAAGAGAAGGAAATAAAAGGAGTACAAATAGTAAAAGAGGAACTGAAACTATCTCTATTTGCAGATGACATGATATTATACTTAAAAGATCCAACAAACTCAACCAAAAGGCTCATAGAACTGATCAACAAATTCAGCAAAGTGTCTGGATTCAAAATCAATCTTAAAAAATCAGAAGCTATTCTGTATGCCAACCATAAGTCCACTGAAAAAGAAATCCAGAAGACATTTCCAGTCACGATATCCCCCAAAACAATAAAATACTTGGGAGTAAACCAAGGAGGTAAAAGACCTCTACAAGGAAAACTATAAAACATTGAAAAAAGAAATTGAAGAGGATCTTAGAAGATGGAAAGATCTCCCATGCTCTTGGGTAGGCAGAATAAATATCATCAAAATGGCCATTCTCCCAAAAGTGCTCTACAGATTCAATGCAATACCCATTCAATTACCAAAGTCATTCTTCACTGACATAGAAAAATCTGTCCTTAAATTCATTTGGAACAATAAAAATCCAATAATAGCCAAAGTAGTTCTCAGTAACAAGAACAACGCAGGAGACATCACAGTACCTGACTTCAAACTATAATACAAAGCCATATTAATAAAAACAGCATGGTATTGGCAGACAAGCAGACACATAGACCTATGGAGCAGAATAGAAGGCTCCAAAACAAACCCACACACCTACAGCCAATTGATTTTTAACAAAGTGGCTAAAAACACCCACTGGAAACAGAATAGCCTCTTCAACAAATGGTGCTGGCAAAACTGGCTAACCATATGCAGAAAAATAGAAATAAACCCCACTTTCTCACCCTGCACTAGAGTCAACTCCAGATGGATCAAAGACCTAGAAATCAGACCAGAGACCTTGCAGCTACTCAAAGAGGGCATAGGCCCAACGCTTCAACACATAGGCACAGGTAAAGACTTCCTCATCAAGACCCCAAAGGCACAGGAAACTAAAATGAGGATTAATATGTGGGATTGCATTAAACTAAAGAGTTTTTGTGCAGCAAAGGAAATAATCAAGAACCTCAACAGAGAGCCGACAGAATGGGAGAAGATTTTTGCCAGCTACTCCTCAGATAGAGGACCCATATCTAGAATATACAGAGAACTTAAAAAAATCACCACTAAAAAAAACAAATAACTCAATCAAAAAATGGGCAAGTGAACTAAATAGACCCTTCACAGAAGAAGAAATGCAAATGGCCCATAAATGTATGAAAAAATGTTCAACATCATTAGCAACCAGAGAGATACAAATCAAAACTACCCTGAGATTTCACCTAACCCCAATTAGAATGGCAATCATTAAAAACACAAACAACAACAAATGCTGGCGAGGATGTGGAGGAGTAGGAACTCTACTACAGTGTTGGTGGAGTTGCAAATTAGTGCAACTGCTTTGGAAAACAGTGCGGAGGATCCTCAGAAGAATGGGAATAAACCTACCCTGTGACCCAGCAATACCACTTCTAGGCATCTACCCCAAAGAACTAAAACCCAACTACCAGGCTAATGCATGTGTATCTATGTTTATAGCTGCACAATTCACAATTGCTAGACTTTGGAACCAGCCAAGGTGTTCATCGACAGATGAATGGATCACAAAACTATGGGATGTGTACACAATGGAATTATACGCAGCCACAAAGAACAAAATCACATCATTTGCAGGGAAATGGAGAGAACTAGAGAACATTATGCTAAGTTATATTAGTAAGTCACTAAGAGTAAAAAATCGGATGTCCCCCCAATCTGTGGGAGCTAGATAGAATGGGACTTAGAAGGGAAGAAGAAGAAATCTTTAAATGGACAAAGAAGGCAACCTAACTGAGGGAGTTGGGAGGGGGGTGGAGGGAAACACACTATAGCACATGATGTACATATACAAACCTATAAGACTCAATCACTATCCGGAGCATGAAAGGGAGGGAAGGGGGAGGGAATAGGGTGGGATTGGAGGGAAGGCTATATGTGCATGTATGACATTGATACCCTGACATATATCAAAATGTATAATTACAATGCACCAATAAATGAACATTAAAAAATTGAGGGAGAAATAAAAACCTCCCAAGATAAACAAACATTAAAAGAATTCATGAATGTTATGCTGGCACTAGAGAAAACACTGAAAGAAATAAACACAAAGACAAAACAAAAAATAAACTTCAGAGTATTTTATTAGAGAAGCATCATATCACCTATCTATAATAACACTGAATGCAAATTGTCTCAATTTCCAAGTTGAAAGACATAGACTGACAAAGTGAATTAAAAATAAAAATCTAACTATATTCTTCTTGTAAGAATATAGGTACCTTATAGGCAAAGATATTCACAATCTAAAGGTTAAAAGATTGAAAATCATATTCTATGCAAATGTAGACTGAAAGAAATCAGGTGTAGCTTCTCTCAATTCTGAAAAAGCAGACTTAAAACCAACACTTAACTCATCAGAAGAGATAAAGAATGTCGTCACTTCTTACTTAAAAGGAACAACCCAACAAGAAGATATAAGGAGGGTAGATATGTATGCCCCCAAATGTCAGTACAGGCACTTACATAAAGCAAACACTACATGACATTATGACTTAGATAGACCCAATGCAATAATGTGGGGAGATTTCAGCACACCTCATTAGATCTGTCATCCAGACAAAAGATGAGTAAAGACACTTCAGATTTTAAGAATACTGTAAACCAAATGACCTGTTATG
>PVJS01024465.1:0-28668 GCA_004027185.1 Glis glis
GGATTGAACCCAGGGGCATTCTACCTCCAGGCTACACCCCCATTCCTATTTTTATTCTTTATTTTGAAACAGGGTCTCACTAAGTTGCAGAGGCCTCACTAAGTAGCTGAGGCTGGCCGCGAACCCGGATCTTCCTGTCTCAGCCTCCCAAGTACTGGGATTACAAGCTTGCGCCACCATGCCCAGCTCTATTTTTTTATTCTCTATTTTTGAAACAGGGTCTCACTAAATTGCAGAGGACCTCACTAAGTAGCTAAGACTGGCCGCGCACCTGTGATCCTCCTGTCTCAGCTTCCCAAGTACTGGGATTACAAGCACAGGTCACCACGCCAGGCTTTATTTTTTATTTTGAAACAAGGTCTCGCTGAGTTACCATGCACTGGCCTTGAACCTACAATCCTCCTGCCTCAGCCTCCCAAGTATAGGGATTACAGGATTGTGCCACCATGCTGGACTCTTAGCAGCCCTTAGCTGGCTTATGTGTCCTGTACATCCTCATTCTTTTCTTTAGAAGTTGTTTTAAGTACTCCGTACTCAGCCTAACGATGCTTTTAGTCTTATCTAGTATGTGTTCTACCCCAGCCTTGGAATCAGCCATTTCTCTGAGGAGTTCAAGTTCCTGTTAGTGGAGAATTGTATTAGAAACCCAAATCTAAATACTACAAGTCCTCATTGTCATTGCTTCTGAGCACAGAACAGAGGTAGAAAACATATACATGTATATACACATAACGTGTATTTACAGAGACATATACATATTCACATGTATGTGTACAGTCATTTACATATGCATATTTTAGAAATCTTACACCAGTACTTTGAAGTTTAATTAGTCCTCTTTGACCTTTAGTGTCTGTAAAGTAATATATCTTCAATTAAGTATAGTCCTGATCACTGTAGAAGACTCTAATAGTGGCTCTAAGAATGGGCACTTACCCTTGCTCTCTGAGAGAGGAGCTTTCCAGGAGAGAGCACTGTTTCCCATACGCTTCACTTTCAAGCTCCATCCGCCCTGCCCTGTCTTTGCCATTGGCCTCAGCCTTTGTTAGTTTTTACTTTTTGAGGTACTGGGGATTGAACCCAGGGGCGTTCTACCTCCAAACTACACCCCAGCCCTATTTTTTTATTCTTTATTTTGAAGCAGGGTCTCACTAAGTTGCAGAGGGCCTCACTAAGTAGCTGAGGCTGGCCGTGAACCCGGATCCTCCGGTCTCAGCCTCCCAAGTACTGGGATTACAAGCGTGCGCCACCACGCCCGGCTCTCTTTGTTAGTTTTTGACCCATCTCATTCAGAGGAAGAGAAATACTGGTACACTATGTCACATGACCTCAGATCTAAGTCGACAGCTAGACATTTTCCTACCTATGCCAAACCAATATGTAGTGTGAGCTGTCTTCATTTTACTTTTTGCCTATAAATTGGGGCTATTCTGTGGCCCCCAAATTTTGTCTATCAAAATGTGACTGCTAGCCGGGTGTGGTGGCGCACGATTGTAATCCCAGTACTTTGGGAGGCGAAGACCGGAGAATCCGGGTTTGCTGCCAGCCTCAGCTCTCTCTCTCCCTGTCTGTCTGTCTGTCTGTCTCTCTCTCTCTCTCTCTCTCTCTCTCTCTCTCTCTCTCTTTCTCTCCTTAGTGAGGCCCTCCGCAACTTCGTGAGACCCGGTTTCAAAATAAAGTATAAAAAATAGGGCCGGGGACGTAGTGCGGAGGTAGAACGCCTCTGCATTCAATCCCCGGTACCGCAAAAAAAAAAAAAAATGTGACTGCTGATGTCCCCCAAATCCTCTCACTTCTGGAGATCATTATAAATGGGATAAGAGGTGGAGAATGATGATGAAAATTAAGTTACTATAAGAGGGAAATGATAACTGGGTCTTTGTTCCCAGAACACTCTGCCTTTCCTTCTACCCAATACCCTATTACCTACGACTGAAACAGACTCCCCCTAGAATCGACAGACTCCCTCTAAAACTGACAACTTCCTGATAACTTGTTTTGCTTCATCTTGTATTTATTTTTTCATGCTAAGCATAAAGGCGGAAGGGTGGTCCCCTCCCTCCAGTAGGTGCTGAAGAAGCTGAGACCTGACTGAAACTGTCAGCTTCTCTGGCTACCTAAATCTGCATATGTATATTTCTTTAGTTCATTTGCCACCTCTTAAAATCTCTTGCTCTTGAGTTCTCAGAAGATGGAGATTTGAAACAGTTTCCTCTATCTTCCTTCAAAGCTGGCTTTGAATAAAACCCATTTTCTTGCCCATTTGACTGAGCTTTTGTGGAGCAGGCCTGTGTTAGAGCCCAGCCTCTTGTACTGCCTGGTAACAGTCCCCCCACCACACACACACACTAACCCCACTCAAAAAGACCAGCCTACCACCAGCCAGCCTTGAGGCAGTGTGGTGCTGACTTACCAAGCAAGGTACTAAAAGCACTTGGTAGAAGTTTTGGAAGTTTCCTTAGAGATCTTTCTTTAAAGAATATTTTGCCTTCTTTTGGGGTCCTACAGATTTGTCTTCTAAGGCAGCAAGCACACCAAAGAAGAAAGCTGTTGTCCAGGCTAAGTTGACAACTACTGGCCAGGTGACATCCCCAGTGAAAGGAGCTTCATTTGTCACCAATACCAACCCCCGGAAATTTTCTGGCTTCTCAGGTAAGATTGGTTGGGGCTACTTTAGCTGTTGTCCTCTTGATTGGTATCTTATGTAGGGCTTTGACTAAGTGAAAAGTCTGTACTATAGTCTCAATAATTTGCTTCCATCTGGGCAAACAAGGAATGGCTAATCTATTCCGTGCTCCACTGCTATAGCATTTCTTTTTCCTTTTTTTTTGGTATTAGAGATTTAATACATGGTTATTCTACAACTGAAATACACCTCCAGCCTTTTTATTTATTTTTATTTTGAAACAGGGTCTTGCTAAGTTGCTGAGTGTCTTGCCAAATTGCCTAGGCTGACCTTGAACCTGCGCTCCTCCTGTCTCGGCCTCCCAAGTACTGGGATTACAAGTGTGCGCCACCATGTCTAGTTTATAGCATTTTTTTGGTATAATTTAATCTCTGGTGTGTCAGGAAGAGGTTTGTTTTATCACAACTTTTTCCATTTAAAGTTATTGCTGGGGCAGACAAACTTTAATAACCTGCCCTTTATTTTCTTATGATTTGTAATGAAAGAACTTTGAGAAATTGTCTCCCTAAACTTGGCTGAACTAGAGATGAAAGTATACAAGAAGGGAGGTGTCATGCATAGACCATATCTCTTGATTTCTCTTATTACAACTATTTGTTCAAAGAGTTGGAATGTTTGTTGATCAAGAAAGAAAAAAGGGTCTGAAGGGTATTGGGTTTTTTTGTGTGTGTGGTACTGGGGATTGAACCCAGGGGCATTCTACCTCTGAGCTACACCCCCAGCCCTATTTTATTTTTATTTTGAAACAGGGTCTCGCTAAGTTGCAGAGGGCCTCAGGAAGTAGCTGAGACTGTCTGTGAACCTGCAATCCTCCTGTCTCAGCCTTCCAAGTACTGGGATTACAAGCTTGCACCACCACGCCTGGCATGGTTTCTTGTATGTAATGTACCCTTAATCCCTGTACTTGGGAGGCTGAGACAGGAGGATTGAAGGTTCAAGGACAGCCTCAGCAAGTAGTGAAACTCAGCAACCTAGCGAGACCCTGTTTCAAAACAAAAAATAAAATTGGGCTGGGGGGTGTAGCTTGGAAGTAGAATGCCCCTGGGTTCAGTTCCCAGTAACACACACACACACACACACACACACACACACACGAAAAAAAATAGTAATATAGAGTTACTGTTTCATAGACATATTCAGGAAAGCTTTGCTAGACCTCGGGCTGTCTTGGAAAGTTGAGAAGAGCAGGATTATTTGTTGGCCTTGGGTAACAGATAGCATTGACTTAGGGGCTTTTATATGTTTTTCATTGACCCTAGGAAGTACTTTTATTAGGCCCACTGAATGAGAAAGCTGAAGTTCGGCTTGGTACATGCCTGTGATCCCAGTACTTGGGAGAACGAGACAGAAGGAATGCAGGTTCAAGGCCAGCCTCAGCAATTGAGCAAGACTTGCATCAACCTAGCAAGGCCCTGTTTCAAAACAAAAAACTAAAAGGGCTGGGGGTGTAATTCAGATGTAGGACACCTCTGGGTTCAATCCCCAATACCACCACACACACACACACACACAAAAGCTGAAGTTCAGATTCATAATGGAATTAGTATTTGTATGGAGGTCTGTTTGACTCCTCCCTGTGTTCATACACCCTGTTGGCTGTTTTATTGTTTTGAGATATTCTTACGATTGCCTCAGTTAAAGGAAATAATAAAACCAAATTCCTCAGAAGCTATTTGAGGATGGAAAGAAGCTTTATGTGATTGAAATAAGCCTAGAGCTGAATCAGAAGACTTGGGGTCTGGTCCCAGCACTGTTGCTCGACAGCCTGGAGCCCTGAGCACGTCTTTACCCGCCTGAGCCTCTGTGGCTTCATCTGTGACTCGAGAGTGGTGGGATCTGCCTCCTCTACCCCAGTGTCCTCATGGGAACGTTAGGAGATAACACTGCAAAAACGGTGCCTGACTCTGTAGGATTCTTAGTATTTTAAAACTGTGAGATTTGTTGTCTGATAGTCAGCCAAAGATAGAAATACAGAAGAGTTCAGGTAGCAGTAAGGACTCTGGATGGGCCCTGGTCTTGGGGATGGAGTTTGGGAGGAGTTGAAGGGAACAGAGTATTCTCGTGACCTTTGGAGATTTTGTCCCCTGAGATTCTTTTTAGATTTTAGGTCAGAGATGATGACATATTTATAATTTACAGAGCCCAGACAAGAAGCTGTATCATCAGCCAGCTTGCCTTGGCCTTGCTTTTGCTTCATAAGCGGCCACAAGGAAGTGAGAGGGAATGACTAAAGGAGTTGTATGTAATTCCTTTTAGGTGTCTGAAGGAAAGCCCTGCTTGTTGACTATGTTTTCTTTTGACAATAAGAAAGAAAAGGTTCGCGTGCGGAGGGGAGCACTTGATGGGGGTGTGCCAGTGGGACCTGACTTTCTTGGTGGCACCCTTCACCTGGCTCTGCTGCCAGGAGGTGGGTGGTCCTGGAAGTCATCTGCTTTTCTTGAGCATCCTCAGCAGTAAGAGCATTGAACTAAGCCGGGCATGGTGGTACACAGCTGTAATCACAGTACTTGAGAGGCTGAGACAGGAGGATCACAGGCTCGAGGACAGCCTCAGCAAGTAGTGAGACTCTCATCAACCTAGCGAGACCCTGTTTCAAAATAAAAATAAAATAGGGCCGGGGGTGTAGCTGGAAGGTAGAATGCCCCTGGATTCAATCCCCAGAACCACACACACAAAGAAAGAGAACACTGAACTAGATAATCTTTGAGGCTCCTTCCAGCTCTGTGATAGCAATCATTTTACATTGACTAACATGTCCCTTGACTTGTTACCCCTTTCTCATGCCTGCTTTTCTGGGGTAGGCTTTACAAAATTGCTGAGCTCTTCCTGACTCTTGGTATGGAGGCCCTGTTCCTCTATGAAGCGGTCACATAAACAGATGCATGTTGGTCTGATCCTCGGCTTGCTGGTGAGGAGGTCATTGTTACTTTACCGTTAATAACTAAGAAATTTGGGGAAATTACTTGACCTCCTTTTCTTTACCAGTAGCATGGATACAATGATATCTACCCCAAGGGGCTCTTGAGGAGGATTAAGTAAAAATACAGATAAAGCACCAGTAGAATGTCTGTTGGTTTCCTTCCTTCCCAGAAAGGCAAAATGAATCCTCTTTGTTGTTTCTCCAATAGCCAAGCCCAACAACTCCGAGCAAGCCCCCTCAAGTCCTACCCTGAAGACAAGTCTGTCCGCAAGCAAATGTGACCCTAAGCACAAGGATTGTCTGTTACGGGAGTTTCGGAAGTTGTGTGCCATGGTGGCTGATAATCCTAGCTACAACACAAAGACGCAGATCATCCAGGACTTCCTGCGGAAAGGCTCAGCAGGAGGTAGGGCTGTGCGCATCTGAAGAGGTCAGAGCTGTGGCCGGCTTCATGGGCCTATGAATCGTACAGTTGCACGGGTCCCATGCTTGGTTTAATGTTCTGCTATTGCTGTCTTAAATTTTTTAATTAATAATTTTCAACAAGGGACCCCACATTTTGCATGTCACCAGACCCTGAAAATTGAGTGGCCAGTTCTCCTCGGTGTACTTGAGCATCTTTCTGCCTCTGCCCTTATTCTGCCCCTAGGAGGCCAGAAGAACCCACCCCATTGACCAGTAGGAAAATTCCCTGCCCTGCGTATTTAATGAGGTTTCTTGAACCACATGCACAGCTTGGAACAGAATCTTCCAACTCTGTTTCTTTGGTTCATCTAACAAGTTGTCACTGAGCACCTGTAAGGTGCTTGTCCCTGGGCTCTGCCCAGTGGGAGTCCACCCTTGGGCTGAACATGAGGCAGACACATAAACTACCAGCCATGAACTCTGGCCTCTGTGCTGTGGTGATGGGCACTGTGGGGGCAGAGGCGGTGATATACAGATCTCTCAGTCTCTGCTCCTTGAGTGTATGTATTCATTCGTTTAAGCTCCATTTCTCTATAAGGGTTCCTTTCTCTGTCTCCAGATGGCTTCCGTGGTGACGTGTACCTAACGGTGAAGTTGCTGCTGCCAGGTGTCATTAAGAGTGTTTACAACTTGAACGATAAGCAGATTGTGAAGCTTTTCAGCCGCATTTTTAACTGCAACCCAGATGAGATGGCACGGGACCTAGAGCAGGTCAGAGGGAGAGATGGGGAGGCCTCATTCCAGGTGGGGTTCTGCCAAGCCAGGCACCTGCAGCCATATTTTTAATGGTTGGGCACATACTGTTTTAGGAAACTGAAACCTAATTGAGCAAGCTTCTGTTAGGGGGAAGCTGAATGTGAGGCCACAGCTGTTACTATCATAAGTTTCTAAGGACTGAAATCTTACCACTGATGAACCACAAAAGGTCTTATCACAGAAGTCAGGATTTGAAACTTCCCTCTGTCTATACTGGGGCTTTTGTTCTGGAATCTTTTTTTCTTGCCTTTTCCCTCTCATACTTGGGATTGCCATTCAGCTTTGGTTTGTTTGTGACTCTATCCATGGCACTGTGGAAAGTGTCCATCCGAGCCGGGCGTGGTGGCGCATGCTTGTAATCCCAGTACTTGGAAGGCGGAGACAGGAGGATCCGGGTTTGCGGCCAACCTCAGCTACTTAGTGAGGGCCTTCCTGCAACTTCGTGAGACCCGGTTTCAGTAAAGGATAAAAAACAGGGCCGGGGGTGTAGCGCGGAGGTAGAATGCCCCTGTGTTCAATCCCCGGTACCGCAAAAAAAAAAAAAAAAAAGAAAGTGTCCATCCAGGCATCCTCACTGATGACTGCATTCATCTCTTAGTTCAGATTTGTAAGTAGGAGTCAAATTGGCTCAGCCCTGGGTTAGTGCCTGTGTGTCTTCTCAGCTGAGGCAGGTGGCCAGATCCTATGTGGGGAGATGGACCCTTCCAAGGAGCAGTGACTGGGACAGAGTCTCTAAGAAGTGAGTTGGGGACAGGAACTATGGTTACAGTCTCTTGGTCATCTTTAGTCCTGAGGTCTTAGGGGATACACCTGATCACCCGGGGTTGCAGCGGTGGCATTTTGGTTTTTGGAGACAGGGTGACGTGTCAGAGACGATCAGAGTCTTCTTTGAGCAGAGCAAGTCTTTCCCTCCAGCTGCCAAGAGCGTCCTCACCATCCAGGAAGTGGACGAGTTCCTCCTGCGGCTCTCCAAGCTCACCAAGGAGGATGAGCAGCAGCAGGCCCTGCAGGACATCGCCTCCAGGTGAGGGGGTGAGAGAACTACCCCAACCAAAGCAAGCCTCATGGGGATGGGCTTGGGCAGACAGAACCCATGGGAAGCAAGGTCAGGTGTGGAGCTCTTGAGAGATGAAGTCGCATGTGCCTCACCCCGTAGGTGCACAGCCAATGACCTCAAGTGCATCATCAGGTTGATCAAGCATGATCTGAAGATGAACTCGGGTGCAAAGCATGTGTAAGTACAGCTCCTCTGACAGCCTGCATTGCCAGCGAACTTTGTTCCCTAAGCCTGTCTCCACCTCCACTTTCTCATATGTAAAATGGATACAACAGTACTTTCCTCATAGAGCTGTTAGAATTCAAAGTATGGAATATGTTCGGTAAGTAGTACAGGATAAGTCTCTTGCCCATTCCAGCTCCTCCCTCTGCTAAAACTGCATCCAGATAGATACAGGGTCTCAAAAGACCGAATTTTCAGTTTTCTTTTCTCCTGTGAATGTCTTTGAACAACAGAACACACCCTCATCCCTTCAGATGAGGAGCTCTCCTGCCTGTGAGCACAGACTGCTATCATGGTCATAGTGTCAAATGCAGAGGTTTTGTTTCCTTGCTCCTGTCTGCCTTGGCAGGTTAGATGCTCTTGATCCCAATGCCTACGAAGCCTTTAAAGCCTCGCGCAACCTGCAGGACGTGGTGGAGCGGGTTCTTCAAAATGAGCAGGAGGTTGAGAAGGAGCCAGGCCGGAGACGGGCGCTGAGTGTCCAGGCCTCGCTGATGACACCTGTGCAGCCCATGCTGGTGAGAAGTGCTGTCCTCTACCCTACTGTCCACACCTCTACATGCTCATCCCTTGGGGTGGGATCTGATAGGGTATGAGTGCCGAGAGCTCTTGCAGGTTGACTAAAGGAGTTTGGAAAGAACGGAGGGGCAGCAACGACCAGCACCTCATTCCCAGCTCTGTCACCAACAAGCTGTGGAGTCTTAGATGAGCTATGTAGTATCTCCTGGTCTTTAGATTCCTCGTGGGAATGACCTGTGAGACTCTCAGAAGCATCTACCTAAAATGGCTTATCATCTTTTTTTTTTTTTTTTTTTGGTACCGGGGATGGAACCCAGGGGCATTCTACCTCTGAGCTATACCCCCAGTCCTATTTTATGTTTTATTTTGAAACAGAGTCTCACTAAGTTACTGAGGCTGGCCTCAAACCTGTGATCTTCCTGTCTCAGCCTCCCAAGTACTGGGATTACAGGCATGCGCCACTACACCCGACTTTTTTTTTTTTTTTTTGTGGTACTGGGGTTTGAACCCAGGGATGTTCTACTTCCAAGCCACACCCCCATCCCTATTTTATGTACTTATTTTTTTGTTTTGAAACAGGGTCTCTCTAGGTTGCTGAAAGTCTCACTAAATTGCTGAAGCTGAGCCGGGCGTGGTGGTGCACACTTGTAATCCCAGTACTTGGGAGGCTGAGACAGGAGGATCTGGGTTCGCGGCCAGCCTCAGCTACTTAGTGAGGCCCTCCCTCCACAACTTAGTGAGACCCTGTTTCAAAATAAAGAATAAAAATAGGGCTGGGGGTGTGGCTTAGAGGTAGAATGCCCCTGGGTTCAATCCCTAGTACCAAAAAAGAAAGATTAAAAAAATAATAATAAATAAATAAATAAATTGCTGAGGCTGGTCTTGAACCTGTGATCCTCCTATCTCAGTCTACCAAGTACTGGGATCACAGGCATGTGCCACCATGCCTGGTTCACCTACAATCTTCACTCGGACTTTTACATACCTCTAGCCTATATATTTAATAAGCCAGAGGGCCTACAAGAGCCTAAATTATTGAAAAAAATTAAGTCCTGGTTCAGTGGAGTTTTATTTGCTCTGCAATGAAGAACATTCATCTTCCTCAAACTGCGAGCCCCCATGTCAACCCTGGAGATGCTTTCATAGTGACAATATACTATTTGCTCAGCCCTCTTCATGCCCGACTTTGCTTCAACAGCTGCCCTGAGCATACACTAGGGAAGTCAATCCCAGGACCCAGGTCCTGTGCTGACATCCAGGTCTTGGCTCTTTTGCTGTCTCTGCCAAGCAGCCCCTCATTGAAAAGTCTCCAGGCTTTGCTTTTCCCACCCCAAGGCTGAGGCCTGCAAGTCCATCGAATACGCAATGAAGAAGTGTCCCAACGGCATGTTCTCTGAGATCAAGTACGATGGTGAGCGAGTCCAAGTGCATAAGAACGGGGACCACTTCAGCTACTTCAGCCGCAGTCTCAAGCCCGTCCTGCCTCACAAGGTATCAGGTCCTTTCTGCCAGGACTGTCTCCCCTTCCTGCCTCTACGTCGGCCAGAGTTCCATAGCACTTCCAGCGCTGGTTCATCACAGGGAATCTGTTTTTTATTTGGTAAACAAATGAATGGGTTTATTTTTGGAGTCTTCCAGTGATGGAGGGCTGCTCAGCAGGGCCAGTGAGAGTCCAGAGCTGGCGTAGTGAGGACAGCGCCCAGGACCGTGATCGTTCTCTCCCACGGCTATTGGAAGGATGAGCTCATTTGTTACGTTGCTATGCAAGTCTTTCTAGGTCCTGTGTGCTTTAAGCTAGATTAAGGTTCATTACTTTGTTCAACAAATATTTATCAGATGCTTATATGTGTAGCTAGTGGGCATATAGCAGTGAAAAAAATCAAAAGTTGTGGCCCTCATGAAGCTACATTCTGATATAAACACCATGCCAGGGAGACCTCAGGGAGCCAGACTCCTGCCCTAATTGAGGGCTTGCAGGGAATCTCATTCCTCAGTCCTTCTGAGCTCCCGGGGCCTAACCTTTGGGGCGTCTTCAGGGAATAGCAGCTGGAACACCTCACTGCTATGGCTTGTGAGTGGATGGAACTCCTGACCGCGACCACCCCTTCTCTCCTATCTCTGACTCCGTTTTGTTGTTGTTGTTGTTGTTGTTGTTATTGGTTTTTGTTTTTTGTGTTTGTTTTTTGGTGGTGCTGGGTATTGAACCCAGGGCCTTGTGCATGCTAGGCAAGGGGTTTATCACTGAGCTACGTCTCTAGCCCTTCTGGCTCAGTTTTTCAGAGCCCTGGGTGTAAAGGGACACATTGTGTGGTCACTTCACTCACTTCAGCCTTGCCTTCCTGCTGGAGCACTGGGGACAAAGTAGTCAGGCAACTCGTTTCAGGTGTTGAAGAGAACTGAGCGGTGGCCTCACATGGCACACCTTAGTGTAGGTTCAGCTGTTCTGTGGGCCACTGTGCGGTTAATGAGAAGCTGGTGTTAGGTGGGCGCCCCTTGTGACCCAGGAGGACGTCTAAGCTCAGGTTTCCAGAATTAGCCCTTTCCGTTTCCCATACCAAGGATTCACTCCTCCCTTGCTTTTTCTCTCTGTTGGTTCTTTTTGTGTGTGTGGTACCGGGGATTGAACCCAGGGGCGTTTTACCTCCGAGCTACACCCCTGGCCCTATTTTTTTGAAACTGGGTCTTACGAAGTTGCGGAGGGCCTCACTAAGTAGCTGAGGCTGGCCGCAAACCTGCGATCCTCCTGTCTCAGCCTCCCAAGTCCTGGGATTACAAGCGTGCACCACCACGCCCGGCAATTCTCCCCTATCTCAATCCTCAGCCTAACAACCACCCATGTTCTGAAATAGGCACTAATCTGCCCGCCTGCCTTTACTCCCTCCTTCTTTCCCTTTACCTCCACCTCCTCCCCCACATGCTCACTCTCTGTTTCTTCCTTCCCCCCTGGCTGACCTTCCTGGCTCCGGCCAGAGGTACTAAAGCAGATAACCTAGTCCCCTTGCCAGGTGGTTGACAAGGCCTAGCTGTAGGTTTTGCACTCACTGGGCTTCCATGTGTTGCTCTGAATTCCTTCTGGGGCCTGGGCTCTGATCTCTCTCTATGGCTTGGTTTTGGGTTTTTGCTGCCTCACCAAAGGTATTTTTCTATTTACAGGTGGCCCACTTTAAGGACTACATCCCCCGGGCTTTTCCTGGGGGCCATAGTATGATCTTGGACTCTGAGGTGCTCCTGATTGACAACAAAACGGGCAAACCACTGCCCTTTGGGACTCTGGGAGTGCACAAGGTACTGGCTCAGAACCATATGTGCAAAAAGGCATGAACTGTCAGTCTGAAAAGGGAGGATATATTACATAGGGTGGGGCTTATTTTTAGCTTCTGAAATATTTCTGAACCAAGCCTTGGATTTAAGTATGTCTCCCCTCATCCCCTTTTCTTCTTCCATAAAAAGGAGTTGCTATTAGGAACCAACTTATAATTGAGTTGTCTCCATTCAGCCACTGTGTTAGCTTTCCATCACTATAATGAAATACCTGAGATAATTAACTTAAAAAGAGAAAAATTTTATTTTGATTCACGGTTATAGAAGTTCCAGTCGAAGATCAGAGGGACCCATTGCTTTGGACCTCTAACAAAGCGGCACATCATGACAGGAGCACATGGCAGAGCAAAACCACTTACAAGCCAGGGAGCAGCAAGAGAAGATGGGGCCAGAGTCCCCTTGGGGCACACCACCAATGACCTAAGGACCTCCCCCAAGACTCCATCACCTCCCAGTGGCACCATCCTAGAAACCAAGCCCTTATAATCCATGGGCCTTTTGGGGGACAGTCAAGATCCAAGCTGTAGCAAGCACCATCTGCTAAGTGCCCTTATGTCTCAGGTTCTTCCAATCACAGATAGGACTTTTCTACCAGTGCTGCAGAGGGCTTCCAGAAGTGGATGGTACTCCCTATTTCTTATGCCCTTTGACTTTTGTCCTCCACGTACCTACTACCTCATTTTCCCTTACAGAAAGCTGCCTTTCAAGATGCTAATGTCTGCCTGTTTGTTTTTGATTGTATCTACTTCAATGATGTCAGCTTGATGGACAGGTGAGTTGGCTAGCTTTTTTGTTGTTTTCTGGTGCTGGGAATCAAACCCTGGGCCTCATGTGTGCTAAGCCTGCACTCTACCACTAAGCTACACTTCCGCTCTGGCTAGCATCTTTAAACCCAGGAACCTATTTTAATTTCCTGGGTGGGGATATGGAGGGCTCAGTTGGGAAGGAGAGAGGGGAAGGGGCTAGCATATGTGCCTTTGTGTCCATGAGCCTGGCAGAGGCAACAGCAGGAGGGAGCTTGAGAGGCAGCACAGTTGCTGCAAGTCCATTCCCATTCAGTGTGGAAGACTCATCTCTGAAAGCTTAAGTCTCAGAGGAAACTCAAATCCCCCAAAAGTCTCGGTCTGCCAAAGCAAGACGGGCTGTTACAAAGATAAAGATGGTAAGCACAGTGGAGTTCCACTTTATTTCTCCAGTCGCACCCATGGGGGCATAAGGCAAATGTTTTCAGCTCAGAGGTTTTGATCTCAGAAGAGGCCAACAACAGGAAGCTCCTGATTGATGGTGAGGGAAGCTATGGGTGGACCATCTCAGGGGGAACTAGCCAGTCTCGACTTAGCTGCATCCAAAGGCCTGGGCCCAAGAAACCAGCACTGCCCTTTCTACACTTAGAAATATATCCCTACCCCTACTTCTGCAGCGGCCACATCCTTGATTGTGGAAAGAACTAGAAGAAAGACTTGGTGGGGTAGGAGTTGGGGTTTGGGTCCTGAGGCCTGTCTCAGCCTGCTGACCCAAGGACCAGGCAGCCTTGGGGTTGGCGTGAAGCAGGGTGCAGAGCATAAAAAAATGAGAGTTGCAGTCGTTTTTCAATTGGGACCAGATTTTGCACCATCTGAAATAGAGGTCAGTTTCCCCTTGGCTTGATGAAGTAAAACCAGGAACTATAGCTGTGACCTAGCTGTGTGCTCCCATTCACAAGTGTCCCCCTGCGGTGAGGACAGAGCCCCTGCACCCCATGATGGCAGAACTGTCACATGAGAGCTTTAATCCACAGCAGACCATCTCACGGAGCAGTTCATCATTGTGCTCCTTCCCTCCTCAGAATTCCTGATATGGGTGGGAGGATCCTTCCCTCAGCTTTCCTGTCCCCCTTAGGCCTCTGTGTGAGCGGCGGAAGTTTCTTCATGACAACATGGTTGAAATTCCCAACCGGATCATGTTTTCAGAAATGAAGCAAGTCACGGTAAGTGAAGACCCTACCCTAGGCAGGGTCCTAGTATTTGAAAGCAGGGCAGAGAAGCACTTGGGTCAAGTGTGAGCGAGTGGGTCGTAATTACTGTCTTATGGGGGCCGCTGAAGTATTTACCTTTGACTGTTGTCTGTTACTCTTCACCGAGGACAGGAGGGCATGAGAATCCGTCCTCGGTGAGCACACTGTCTCAAAGCCACAGCAGTGCTCTGGTTGTGGGAGGTTCCCTGATTGGCAAATCCTACCTCTAATATCCACGCTATGGTGTTTGCAGTGGGTACTAGTGTGTAGAAATGAACAACCATCACTTCAATCCAGTGCCACCCTCTCTGTTCCTCTGCCATCCTCAAAATCTCTCCTATTGTCCCCTCAGAAAGCTTCAGACTTGGCCGACATGATAAACCGGGTGATCCGGGAGGGTTTGGAAGGGCTGGTGCTGAAGGATGTGAAGGTAAGGTCGCCACACCCTTTTCTTGCTCCTGCAGTCCGAGCCCTTCCTGTTCATCTGGTGGTGGGGTGGCAGCTGAGGGGGCCATTCCAGGGCTTGGACCAGTCTGTTCTGGGTCTGGAGGGTGGGTTTGTTGGTCTCCTGTAGTGCTTGGAGCCTGAAGGCTCTTCCCAGCGTGGGCGGGACATGACAGGCGTGGAGGTAAATCCCACCCTCATGGAGTTTCCATTCATGTGTATGGTCTCTCATTCCTCAGGGTACATATGAGCCTGGGAAGCGGCACTGGCTGAAAGTGAAGAAGGACTATTTGAACGAGGGGGCCATGGCCGACACAGCTGACCTGGTGGTTCTCGGGGCCTTCTATGGGCAAGGGAGCAAAGGTCAGGATGACATTTGACCCCTACAGTAGTATTCGTGAAAGGCACCATGTGAGGTACGAGCTGGATTTCTTACTGGCTTGATCGTCCAGCATGGTCCTAGGATCTGGCACTCCAACCTGGCCTGAGTCACATCAGGCAAGGACATCTGTGAGCTGTGGACTTGGCACAGAGAAGTTGGGCAAGAATACCCTGTGCTTAAAGCCGGGCATGGGGATGCACGCCTGTGATCCCAGTACTTGGGAGGCTGAAACAGGAGGATCAGTTTTGAGGCAGCCTCAGCAATTTAGTAAGACCCTCAGCAACTTAGTGAGACCCTGTTCCAAAATATAAAATAGAATAGGGCTGGGGATGTAGCTCAGAGGTAGAACACCCCTGGGTTCAAGCCCTAGTACCACAACAAAACAAAAAAACTGTGCCATCCTGACACAAGGAAGCTCACCAGCAGCTGGTTCCTCGGGGCTGGACAGCTTTTCCCCCTCAGGGAAAGTCTCTTTCCTGGCAGGAGAGAAAACTGGCGCTTGCAGAATTAACACTTTGGGGGTGTGTGAGACCCCTCTGTGTGAGAGGCACTATTCAGTTCCCTAGAGCCCAGCAAGTTGGGTTTGATTATCTGTAATTTACTGAAGAGGAAAATTGGAACTCATAAAAATCTAAAAATCACAGCCAGGGCGTGTAGCTCAGTGGTAGAGCACTTGCCTAGCATGCACCAGGCCCTGGGTTCTAGCCCCAGCACTACAAAAAAAAAAAAAAAATAACAGCTAAGAGATGAATTGGCACTCTGATGCCAAGACCCAGGCCCTTTCCTTTCCATGAGCTGCCTCGCTATGGTCTCGTGGGACTGGCAGAGGTAGCTCACTGCAACCCACACTCCGCCCATACTCCTCTCCCAGGTGGCATGATGTCCATCTTCCTCATGGGCTGCTATGACCCTGGCAGCCAGAAGTGGTGCACAGTCACCAAGTGTGCAGGAGGCCATGATGACGCGACCCTCGCCCGCCTGCAGAAGGAGCTGGACATGGTGAAGATCAGCAAGGTGAGGAAGGCCTGGCTGGCCCCGGCCTTCATCCCGGAGTCACAAGCAGTGCCTTGACTACAGAGGGCTTTGGAGTTCTCACCTTATTATGGACAATGGCTTGCGTGCCCCATGAGCTACACCCCCTCTGGGCAGGGAGGCGCACACAGGGTGAAGCATCAGCCTTCTTAGCAAAGTCCCATTCCACAATTCCATGACCAAGAGAGGGGATTTAAGCCTGTTCCATCTTGAGAACAGTCCAGAACAGCATCTTTCCTCCTCCAGGATCCCAGCAAAATACCCAGCTGGCTGAAGATCAACAAGATCTACTATCCTGACTTCATCGTCCCAGACCCAAAGGTATCAGCCGAGGGGATTGGGGTCTCCCAGCCATAGAATTCAGAAAAGCAGTCCCAACCTCACTGAGAGCCCAGCCAAGGGAAGGGGGTCCGGATTATTCCCAGCCAGCACTGAGGAATCGTCTCCAGTAGAGGAAGAGAGGACCCATGCCCTTGTTCCAGAGGGTCTGTTCTAGATGGGACCTATCCCAGTCCCTGCTTGAACTGACAGGTTCAGAGAACAGGCAGGACTGCCCTGAGGTAAACCCAGCAGCAGCAGCAGCACAAACAGCACGAGCTCAGGTCTCCCAGCTGTGAGCCAGAGCTTCTGTAGTGGTTTGACCTGTTCTGTATTGCTGCTGGCTGGTGGGAGATGATTCCTTCTCAGCCAGACAAGGTGACCTGCCTGCTTTACTCCTGACAGAAAGCTGCCGTCTGGGAGATCACAGGGGCAGAATTCTCTAAATCCGAGGCTCACACCGCTGATGGGATCTCCATCCGATTCCCTCGATGTACCAGAATCCGGGATGACAAGGACTGGAAGTCTGCCACTAGCCTCCCCCAACTCAAGGTGCTGACTCTACAGCTGTTCACGTGTCTTCCATCCCAGCCTCAGAACCTCGGGCTCTTTCCTGTTCATATCCTCGGCTTTCTACACACACACAGCCTGCACCCCATTCCACTGAGACAGCAAGGAAGGCAGTTAGAGATCTAACCTTGGAGTGGCAGCAGGCTTTCCCCCACCAGCTCCCAGGTAGAGAGCCTTGCTTCTGTCAGGAGCCCCGAGCAGCCCTGATGAGGGCTCAGTGACAGTCCTCCTTTGCTGATTGAAAACGAGTCCATTTGCACTGATTCCTCAGGTGACAGGCCCCACTTTGGAAGAAAAGCACCAAGGTGGGCACCCACTTTTCTCCCTGCTTTGTCTTTCTCACTTTTGTTCCCAGCCACATGTGCATAACCCCCCCCCACACACACACACACACACAAACACCACTCTGAGGCGTGTCTGGGGAAGGAAGTGACCTTCTCTTTCTCAGGAGCTGTACCAGCTGTCCAAGGAGAAGGCAGACTTCACCGTGGTGGCTGGAGATGAGGGGAGCTCCACGACAGGAAGCAGCAGTGGCGAGAATGAGGGCACCCCCAGGTCAGCTCCATCCTGCAAGGTCTCCAGAGCCTCCCCCAACAAGTCCTCTGCCAGTGCCAAGAAGACTGAAGGGAGCCTGAGCCACCCCAGCGGCAAAGGCAGTAAGGGTGAGGGAGGGATGGACGGGCAGGGGCCCAGGCTCTCGTCCAGCTGACGTTGGCTGCATTCCTGATGTGTGTTCTGCCATGGGCCAGAACTGTTTTGCTAGGCACCCCATATCTGCCCAGCAACCTGAATGACAGTATCCTGGGAGAACCAACCCAAATGGGAAATAAGCCACTTTTGAGCTAAAGGGCTCAGCTGATAACTTCCCCTTCCCTCTCACCTGTGCTCACAGCAGAGGAAGGAGCTCACCCTTCCCTCAGCTGCCCAGCTCGGGACCATGATCAGCAGTCCATACCTCTTAGTTCTTTTCCTGAACTCTGTCCAACAGGCAACAAGCTGACTGCAAAGCCTTCCCCTACAAAATTGGGAGAGAAGCTGGCCATGACATCATCTCCAGTGAAAGTGGGTAAGAAGAGGAAAGCTGCTGATGAGCCCCCGTGCCAAACAAAGGTGAGGGTAAGAATAGCCACGCACCAGGCAGACCATTTTGGCCCAGGGCCTAGTGTTCCCGACTTTGTGCACACGAACTCTGAAAGATGAGCAGAGGGGTTGGGGGACACTGGCCAAGCCCTTGCCTGCAGGAAGGCCAGCAGTGCTGCTGCTCTACCCTGTGCCCTCTTGTTGCCTTGCAGAGGCGGCCGGCCAGCCAGCAGAGAGGAAGGAGAGCTGTGTCAGCAGGCAGGAGATAGAGCCAGCTAGCCAGGAGAGACTGCCGGGGCCACCAGCTGCTGGCTGGTTTACATTAAAGGAGAGAAAGCCCAGTCTGGGTGTGGGGTGCAGTGGTGTCTGTGATCAGGGTGGGAGAGGTCCAGCCAGCAGGGAGAGGGAGAGCACGTGGGCTTAGTGGTTCCTCCCAGCTGAGGAGCCTTTTCCCTCTTAAACTCACTTGCCAGTCTCTGGTTGGGCAACATCTGTTGAGCACCTACTGAGAACTAGGTTAGTACTGGATTGACCCCTGGGGAGCTGCTGGCCCAAAGGACAGATGGAGAAGTAAACACAGGGCCTGAACCTAGTTCCCAGCAGACCAGTAGAAACCAGCTCCATCTTTCTTCCTTGCCCAAAGCCCTTGAAGCCTCCCCAGTAATGAGCAAGACTTCAGACCCCTCAGTCTAGCTAGCTGTGCAGAGTGAACTGCGTGATCTTCAGGGGATGTCAGAGTCAAACTGGATGGCTCTTGGAGTCATCCCTTTTCCCATCTCCACGTGCCAGATGTTGGGGCTCATCCTCTCGCCCTTCTTTTTCCTGTCAGTCCTGTCATTTGGAGTGACTGGAAGATGGGGGTGTTCAGTGACTATTCTCTGCTTGTGTCCCAAACTGTAGGCTCCCTCCATCTCTGACCATTGTTCAGCCATACTCTGTCCTATAGTCTTCTGAAGACCCATCTGCACGTGGCGCAGAGCTGACCCACCCTGACCCCTCTGCATTTGCAGGTGCTGCTGGACATCTTCACTGGGGTGCGGCTCTACTTGCCACGCGCTACACCCGACTTCAAACGTCTCAGACGCTACTTTGTGGCATTTGACGGGGACCTGGTGCAGGAATTTGACTTGGCCTCCGCCACACATGTGTTGGGTAGCAGGGACAAGAACCCTGAGGCTCACCTGGTCTCCCCAGAGTGGATTTGGGCATGTATCCGGAAACGGAGGCTGGTAGCACCCTGCTAGGACTGTGGTCTTTCCACCCCCTACCATGCTGGGCTCAGGTTGGAGGCAGGTAGCTGGAAGAACAGAGGAGGGGGTGGGGTTTTCTTCTCCAAGCAGTGCATCTTCCAAAACCTGCCAACTCTTCCTGGTCTCTTCCAGACCAGGAATTAGTTGCTGTGGGCACCACAAGAGAAGTCGGTTTCTCTTGCTGGTTTAAATAGATCTTTCAGATCTGGGTGCTGGCTTTGTCCTCTTTTCTTTTAAAAGAAGCTTAGTTATTGTTACAAATAAAATACCATGCAGTATGTCTTTTCCCCACTGGCCCCCCTTAGTTTCTTTAGTGATTAAGGCGTGAAGGCTGGGCTTCTGAAGCAGCAGCAGCCTTCTCCCTTCCTTGCCTGCCCCATTTTACTTCCAGACCCATTTTAAAGCTGTATTTAAGACTGCTCTCAGAAATGCTTCTTACATTTGGCAAAACTTGTGTTTAGCCTGGCCCCTTTTTGCCAGGATGAACCCTCTTTTGAAAGAGAACAAAATGAACTTTGATGACTTTATTCTTCATGTTCTCTATTACAGGGGAGGCTCCCAGTTTGAAGGGAGGGGCTCAGATCAGGTAGGAAATGAGGCCTGTATGTGGGGAAGGGAGGTTATTTGAACTACTGGCGTGTGGGGGATGTGGTCTTAGAGGCCCCAGGAAGATAGGTCTACTTCTTCAAAATCTGGAAACAAGACTGCTTTTTAAGAACACAAATTCACACCTGAGGACAAGTTTGTACACCCTGTTTAAGGAGACCAGCTCCTGTGCCACCTGTCATTGACTTATTTGAAGAACAAAAGGAAGACAAATGGTATAGACAGGTGCTGTTCGTAGAAGTCTTTGCAACAGTGGAAACACCTTGTAAGTCTCCTGTTTAGCTGAAGTAGCCAAATATGGCTGTTCATACAGGCTTTTGAAATGTGATTAGTACAACTGAGGAACTGAAGTTCTCATTTTAATTCAACTTCAGATCGCCACAAGCCAGTAGTGATGACCACATCAGACAGCACAGGTGTAGACAGACCTGCTTTAAGAGTCCTGAAGTTTAATAGCTACAATCTTGGGCAAATTACTTACCATCACAAGGTAGCTGTTAATGACCCCAGTGCATTATGTAAAGCACTTAGCACAGAACCTGGCTCACTCATCTAGAGCTGGGAATGTCACTATTGGATTGCATGTCCAGACCATACCCAGGAGAGGGGACCCTGGCTTCTAACTTCAGAACCTACAGCCTCATGTCTGCATGTTACAGCTCACATCTGCTTGAGTGCAGGTGTGTTGCGATGCTATGTGGCTGTAGACTGGCTTCTGTGTTCCAGTCTTGCCACCTCTTGATCAGCTCTTTTTCCTTATCGTCAACAAATTATCAGGTGTGTTTGCCCATCTCCTGAGTTGGGTTACTGTGACTCGTCTCTTAAACATGTGTCTAGGCCTGTAAGATAGAGGCCCAATCCCTGCCCCGGTACTCGGCTAGGTCAGTGCACGGTGGGAGGCTGCTTGCCAGGCCACTTAGAGGCCAACTCAAATCTGATTAGCCCTGGCTTCCACCTGCTGTTCAAGATGTGGCAGCAAGGAGGTGTTCAGACTGCCCTGATGAGTGCAGGACACTTGGTGTTTTTGAGTAGGTACCATTCAATCTGCCTTCAGTACTGGGACTAAGATTCTTTTTAGGCCATCCTCTGAAGACAAAACTGCTCCTCCCTTGGGCGCTGGCCTACATAGATTTCCAGCCTCCTCAGGCCAAGCAACTGGGCAGCAGCGGAACAAAGCCGTCTCTTCAGGGTCCTGCCAAAGACAGCGCGCTCCATCCCACCTGACTTGGCCCCAGCCCCACCTCCCTTACCACTTGCTCACATTCAGAGTGTACCCTTCCGGCAGAGGGGCTCTGCCAGCTACAGGCCATCATCTCAGTCACAAGCTCGCCCCTGCCCCTTCTCTGCCTTATGTGTGTTAGCTTTTTGTAAGTTTCTTTCCAGTCTTTTTGGTGCATATTTTTCTTTGCTGTGGAGATTACACTGTATATACAGCTTTGTATCTTTTCATGTAGTCCCACCTAACCCTAAGCAGCATCATGGTCAGCCTCACTAGAATGCTGGAGGTCTTCCCTCTCTGCAGCCTTTCTTTACATGCTGCTGGCTGGCAGAGGTCATCACTGAGTGCTGCACAAGTCAGCTGGCCGGAGAGACAAAGTGTTCCGGTGCAGCCTCAAGTCTTCCTATCCTTCGGCCAGATTCCTTCCTCTTCTCTCCTCAGTCACAGGGCAGATACGCCTGTCACCCTGTTCTCCCAAAGGGCTATACCTCCTCCCCTTGGGCACCTGGTCAGAGGTATGTACATGCCTGTGCACATATAGCGGTCTGCCCACAAGGCTGGGCCAGCCTTTTCTGAGCCACATTCCAGCTGTACCACAGCTGTATCCAAAGCTACCATACATCTCCTAAGGTAACCTGAAGACTTACCTGGCTACACTGGCTGTCCTCAAGCTCCTTTCTACCTAGATCTTGAATGCTCATCTCTACTAGATCACTGTAAATATCTAACTTACTTGGTGCTTCCCATTTGGTCTTGGGATTCATCCTTTTCCTACCAGCTCCCCCTTCTTTCTTGGCTATTTCATGGCCTCTCCCATATACTACTTGTGAGATCTTGGGCAGATCACAACACTGAGCAGGGATATCTTGACCAAGGCCATATGGCCCAAGCATCTCCAAAGTAATCTCAAGCGCATACTTATGTGCTCATGGCCTGGGATTCGCCTATAGTTATCAGTTCTTTTGTCAATAAGCTAGCAGATCTCTGGCACCATCCTCACACCAGATCCGACAGGCATCTATGTTGAAACTTTATTACAAAATTATAAAGCAGAGCTCTGTAACAAAAAAAAAAAAATACACATTTGGGTTTGCTTTAACACCCAAGTAAGTCTGCAAATCTTAATATAAGCCACTTGAAGTAACACATTCACATCCAAGAGATTTCAACAAATTTATACAATTACATATTGAGCACTAATTTCTGTACAGCAAATTCTTATTAGTTTGGATCCAACTATTCCAACTTATGAACCAGTCAGCTGTCTGAGTCTTTTAAAACAAGTCTCAACTGAAATCTCAGCACTCACAGCAAAAGCCACAGAATAATTGGAAGAATTACAAGTTTTCATGATAATTAAGACCAAGGATCCATGAGGGACAATAGAGAAGATTCAAGGATAAAACATGAGGTTTTCTACCTGGATTAAATATTAACTGGGATGGGATCTTGGAACTCCCAACTTTTATTTGGTGTAAAAATAAACATGATACAAAACAAACCAGCTTTGTTTGACACCTTTCCCAAGTGGAAACTTTCAACAGAGTTAAAGGCAAGTTCTTCCTTCAAAATGCGTAGATGACATCAGTTCTGATTCTTAACTGAGGTTACTAACTAGCAGTCAGTATATATTTTTAATTCCTGTCTAGGAGGAAGGTGGGAGGTAGGGGAGGTAAGGCCTCAGCAAGGAAAACAAGTTGTAAGGAAGGAAAGAGGCAGCTTCTGCCTTGAAGTTATTGCTAGATCTTAACTGAGTTGTATATACACAGACACATCTCACAGTGGAATGGGGGCGTAGCTCACTCAACAATCCTTGCTAAACTGGTAGGCATTGTAAACTACAGTACTTACTGTTCAGGTGAAAGGTGGAGTCTTTGCAGGAAAATCTCTGGATTCTCCAACTCCCACAAAGGCTGAGGCCCAGAATCAGATCATCTGGTATAATGTTGAGGTAAATGGCCCAGGGTTCCACTGACAACTACTTTATGAAAATACGTAATTCCCCTGAAGGTGTTTAGTGGTTATGATGGAGAGGGAGCGTTAAGTATGTGTGCACCAATCTGATAGGTCACTTAGAGCAAAGATTCCCAAACTGCAATACCACCCCTGGGGGAGGGGGACACCAGTCTGATCCAGAGGGGCAGTAGTAGGTCCGGGTGCAACTGGGGGCACTGAATAAAAATGAGGGGGCAGTGGAAGCACCCATGGGGGTGCCGAGTAATATTTTTTTTCTGAAAAGGGGCTTCCTGCCACCTTCCAGAATCATGATTGTTTCTTCCAATCTCAGATCTCAGCTGCAGTGTGTATGGGTGGAGGGAGGCTGTCAAGGCCCTCGGGTGTTTAGGGTTTGCACGTTTTGTCCATTTGTGCCGGGCACACAGCTTTTCTGATAGCATGTGTGTTTTGTTCTTTGCTGAGCTTCTCCAGTGGTGTGAAGATCGTAAGAGGGCTCAAAAGCATCACCTACTCATTATGTGGTCCTTTGTAAAGGACCTAGAAAATGCTTCTTCCTGACCTGCCCCAAATCAATAAGCTGAGAACGGAAGTCTGCTCACAGGCAGAATCCAGCCTCACTCAGTGTCTCCTAGCACCTCTTCGTACTCTATCTTCCACATGTGTTCTCCAGGAACTTTATGAGAAGTTCTGGCTAGAGCAGAGCAAGGCTCTTTCCCGGTCTGTCTGGCATGAGATCAAATTTAAAACCTCGATGGGAGCATGGAAAATTCTACCATTGAACCACCAATGCTTCTCAATGGGGCCAGGCATGGTGGTGCACTCCTGTAATCCTAGTACTTGGGAGGCTGAGACAGGAGGCTCGTAGGCTCAAGACTAGCCTCAGCAATTTAGCGAGACCCTGTTTCAAAACAAAACATAAATAAAAGGGCTGGGGTGTAGCTCAGAGGTAGAACACCTGGTTCAATCCCCAGTACCACAAAAAAAAAAAATCCTCAATGGAGACAGGAGAGATTTCATTAAAAATGTGGCTAAGACCCCTGCCTGTTGGAAAAAAAGGATCAGAAGCCAAAGTTAAGCAGAAAGCCACTGCCTCCTTCCACTTTCCTTGTAATCTGAAGGATGGTGCGAAGTCAAGCCCTAGAATCAGCAGCAGCAAAGGTACCCGTGCTCCATCCGGTGCAGAGACTGCAGCCTTGTGGCAGCTTGGGAGCCAGATGCTTGGTTTGGTCAGGAGACATGGCTTCGAATCCCAACACTTAAAGTAAGTGAATCTTAACAACCTTGAAAGTTTTCTGTAGCATTTGTGTTTCATTTCTCACCAGAGATAAGTTTACCCATCCAAATTCTATCCTAAGGACCACTATTGGTCTGATAAACATATTTTTGGTCCAAAGAAACAAATGGATTTTAGGCAGTGTAGCAAGAGACTTTAAAGGTATGTTAAAGCACAGAAAGCCTGAGAGACCAGAAGTTTAAATTCAAATGTGCTGGGGAGGAAGGGAACCATTTCTAGCAGGACTTCTGATTGATGAAATGGAGGCATGTCCAGGGGATGAGTAGAGAACAGGAGGAAGGGTGGAAATGTGTCTAGGTTCTCAGAGGAAGGGAGATTCAGTCCAAGTTCTGGAAAGTCCTCTGTTCATAGATTACCATCCATCCCAAGATCACTGAAACAGGCACTCACCCATGTGATTTGTACCAGGTCCCGCTGGTCTCGGGGGCTCTGCCAAACAAGAGGCGCACCCCTGTGGCAAGACAGGCATGGCCAGAGATGACATGGGATCTTTGCTTGCCCTGGTCTTGGGAACACTGTAAAAATTCCTGTTAGCCTGCCCCTCTGCAAGCTGACCAACCCTGAGCCCAGACACCCTGGGCTATATCCCCATAAGGCACTGAAGAAGCTGGTACAAGCCCTCAGGACCGGAATACGTGCACAGCTCGGATCACATACTGCCGGCAGATGGGACATTCATTCATGCGCTTGCCACACTTGGTACAGGTCACCATGTGGCCGCACTCCAACAGAACACAGTCAATGGGTGAGTCCATGCAGATCTTACACAGGTTCTCCTCCAGGCCAGATGGCACTGCTCCGCCTGTACAAACACACGGCAGAAAGAGGGAGAGGGGAAGTGAGATTGTCTGTGTGTGGGAGAGAATGGGCACACTGAACAAAACCCCCAAATCCAAATACTTCCCCTCAAATAGAGCTCCTCCAAGAAAACTTCCTCAGTAACCAACTCCAGTTGCTTGTTTAATCCACACCTGCTCCCAAAGTGCTACAAACTTGAAGAGTATAGTATGTGTGGATCAAATACATCCCAGAACATGAGCACTAAGGCAAAGTCCTCAAAGCTTAAGAAGTAATTTTGAGACAATTGAGGCTATAATATAGTGAGTGAGTGGTACTTAGGGAATCATCCCCTGAGGCAGAACATGCAGAAAAGATAAAACTGGTTCAGAAAGTTTAGATATAAACAGAACTGTAATGAAAGGTTCATTAGGAATCATGAGGCTTATCCATAAATGTGATAAAGCCATGGATCATGGGGCCTCCTGTGCTCCCCCACAAACTGCCCCTGGGCTTCCGTCGAGAGGAGTGTGGCAAGAGATTACCCTCCCTCTTCTGTACTAACACCAGAAACTTAATTCATACCCCGACTGCTTATCACATTGGATTATAACTTTGGTTTGCCTACTTATCTCCCTCCTATAGACTAAGAGCTCCTTAATTCAGCATATTCAGTCAATTTCTGCAATCATATACCTAGCATTTGCTATGTGCTCTGAGGCCAGATAGTCATCTTTGAATTCCCAAAACACAAGTCATGTAGTAGGTATTCTCTAAATGTCTGACAATGAGTATCTCTTAAGGGAATAATATCAGCTCATATTTACTCAATGCCTACCATGTGCTGGGCAGGGTCCTAAGAGCTTTGCATGTATTAACCCATCGAATCCTCACAGAAACTAGGAAGTAAGTACTCTTATTTTCTCATTTTATAAATGAGGGAACTAGCCAGGCATGGTGGCACATGCCTGTAATCCCAGTACTTGGGAGACTGAGACAGGAGGATTGCAGGGTCAAGCCTTGCCTCAGCTTTTAGCAAGGCAGTCAGCCACTTGATGAGACCCTGTTTCAAACTAAAAAATAAAATAGGACTGAGGGTATAACCCAGAGGCACAATGCTCCTGGGTTCATTCCCCACTACCACAAAAAATAAATAATAAATAAAAATAAAATAAGTGAGGCAACTAGGGGAAAAGAGTTAACCACAGGCACATGGTTGCTAAGTAGATGAACCAAGACTCAATCCCAGGCAGGCTGACCTCACAGATCACTGGCAGTATGGCCACCTGGATAAGAGCTCTGAGGGTAGAGGCCACCATGACAGTACTAACTACCCAGTGCACGAGTTCTTAATAAATGCTAGTGGCTTACGCCAGTAGTAGGATACAGTGGGCATGACCAATGTCCTAGTTTAGCTGCACAAACAGAAAAATCTTCAAAAGCCCAGGTATCTCTACCATGCCTTAAATTGTAGCCCATGAGGAATTCTCCCTTAATCTGTTGCTTTGAAACATCCCTCTTTTCTGGACTATTCAGAAAGTCAAGAAACATTTCCCCTAGGAGGTGTGCTGGCTGTGAAAGGGCGTAAACCTATTTACCTCCTTTGAGGAACTCTTGGCCCTAATAGGGAAGGTTGGAAGGTATACAAATACCTCAAATATGCTGTTAATGTATAGAATTTAAGTTTCTTATTATTACTTCTCTCAGGAGTAATGATAAATGCATCAACTTAGTTGCCAGCATTCTCCCAGGGAATGAGAAAAAGAGGAAGGTACCAAGTGGATTAGCCTGATCTTGGTATCATGTGAGGGCATGGGCCTAGATCTTCAAAGGGTTACAGGAAACTAAGAAAAGCTCAAATCTCTGCTACATTTTGAGCAAAAGACCATTTTACTAAGTAATAAATTTGGGAAGTCTTCTGAAAAACTTTCAAAATGCTTTGCAGACTGCAGCGCTACTCTGAGAACATTGTCTCTCAGGAAGAAGCTCATAACCCTGTATCTCGAGGCTTTCAAAAACATGCATTTGAGAAAACTCCCCAGAGGGAAAGGAGTGTGGCAGTGTGTTGCAGGGCTGCCCAGTGGTGGACTTTAACACACAGGTGGGTGCAGAGCAGCCGAGATGGGACACACAGCTCATTCCCAGAGAGCACCTGTGTGACACCTTTCCTGCTCTGTCTCCGGAGCAGCTCTGACTGCTGCTGAGTCCTGTACAAACAAACAGGTTCTCTTAGGTCACTACCCTTTCTTTCTGGTTGGCACCAGAAGCTGGTAAACCTGTCAAATGACTTCCCTGAGGGTATGGAGACTTTCCCCATCCAGACCAGAACTGAGTGAAAACGACAAGATTATGAAAAATTAACAAGGGCGTGCCACATACCACAAATGGCTCCTGAGCCCCGGCAGCCCCAAGCTGTGCAGGTCAGCCTGCACCCCGGCACGCTGCGGCTCTGCTTCCTTCACAGAAGGCAGGGGGTAAGAATCTCTAAAGATGCTGATAAGCTCTGGTTCTCAAGGAGTTTCCACACATCCTCTCCCTGGAAACCCCATGCTCACATTTCTAGACTGTCAGCAGGGATCAGGGTTGAAGATGGGGAAGGACAGAATTGGTAGGAGCCTAAGCCCATTCCCAAACAGAAAAAACTACATACCGTTTTGGTCTTCAGCACTACACACTGAAAAAGAAAGAGAAAGATGTCTAAATATGTGGCAGTGTGATGGCACATGGGAAGACTCCCACCATCCCAACTCCTTTCTGAACTCTGGCCACTTCCCTGCTGGAAGCTAGGCTGGCCAAGAGTCTAGACAAATACTTCCCCTCCTCCCTTACTCTACATGCCAAGAACTCACATTAAGTTCCTACTGGAGCATCTGCTTTACTCTTGGAAAAAGGTACTCCACTGGTCTGTGTGAGCAAAACTGCCCACTAGAAGGACACTATACACACAGTATCCTTTTCTATTGCCTTGAAGCCAGCATTAAAGTAAAAAAAGAATGAAGAAAGCCAAGTGTGGTGGCTCACGCCTGTAATCCCAGTACTTGGGAGACTGAGACAGGAGGATCACAGGTTTAAGGCTAGCCTCAGCAACTTAGACTGTTTCAAAATAAAAAATAAAAAAGGGTTGGGTGGGGTGGCACATACCTATAATCCTAGTACCTGGGAGGCTGAGATAGATAGGAGGATCACAGGTTGGAGGCTAACTTCAGCAACTTAGGGAGACCCTGTTTCAAAATAAAACATAAGCCGGGCATGGTGGTGCACGCTTGTAATACCAGTACTTGGGAGGCTGAGACAGGGGGATCACAGGTTCTCGGCCAACCTCAGTTACTTACTGAAGCCCTCTGCAACTTAGAGAGACCCTATTTCAAAATAAATAATAAAATGGGGCTGGGGGTATAGCTTGGAAGTAGAATGCCCCTGGGTTACATCCCCAGTACCAAAAAAAAAAAAAAAAAAACCCATAAACTAGTGCCAAGCATAGTGGCACATGCCTGTAATCCCAGTACTTGGGAGGCAGAGACAGGAGGATTGCAGGTTTGAAGCCAGCCTCAGCAACTTAGTGAGCCTCTCAGCAACCTAGCAAGACCCTGTTTGAAAACAAAAAAATAAGCCGGGCGTGGTGGCGCACGCTTGTAATCCCAGTACTTTGGGAGGCTGAGACCGGAGGATCCGGGTTCGCGGCCAGCCTCAGCTCTCGCTCTGTCTCTGTCTCTGTCTCTCTCTGTGTCTCTCTCTCTCTCTCCTTAGTGAGGCCCTCCGCAACCTCGTGAGACCCGGTTTCAAAATAAAGCATAAAAAATA
>PVJS01024466.1:7642-27642 GCA_004027185.1 Glis glis
CCCCCTGTCTCTCTCTCTCTCTCTCTCTCTCTCTCTACTTAGTGAGGCCCTCCGCAACTTCGTGAGACCCGGTTTCAAAATAATGTATAAAAAAATAGGGCCGGGTGTGTAGCGCGGAGGTAGAATGCCCCTGGGTTCAATCCCCGGTACCGCAAAAAAAAAAAAAAAATGTACTCAGCCATAAAGAAGAACAAAATTATGTCATTTGCAGGAAAATGGATGGAACTTGAGAACATTATGCTAAGCGAGATTAGGCAGTCTCTCAAAAAGTGAATAATTGCATGTTTTCTCTCATATGTTGAAGCTAGAAAAAAATTGGGAAACAAGGGTAACATCAGATAGAAGAGCAGAGACTCCAATGGAGTGATGGAGGGGGTTTAGGGGAAGAAGGAGGGGATAGAAACATAAAGAAGGTAGAAGTTGAAATAATGCTAAGTACATATATTAAATTACCAAGTCTAAGCTCAAAGACATGTATGGGGAAAGGGAGGAAGAGGGGTGGTACCCGGAGTGAAATATTCCATGAGATGTGTGCATGTATGTTCCTATCACTCTATACCTCACTATGATGTATAATTACAATACACCAATAAAAGAAAAAAATTAATTTCATTTTTTTGTGTGTGTGGTACTATGAATTTAACTCAGGGGCACTCTACCACTAAGCTACACCTCCAGCCCTATTTTATTTTTTATTTTGAAACAGGACTCGCTAAGTTGCTTCTATCAACACGGGTATGCATGTGTTGCTATAATATTCTGACTTCAATTCCTTTGGAAAGATTCCCAGGAGAAGTATCACTGGATCATATGGTATTTTCGCTCCCAGTCTTCTGAGAAACCTCCACACTGGTCTCCATAGAAACCTCCACACTGGTCTCCATAGTGGCTGTACTCGTTTGCAGTCCCACCAACAGTGTATAAGAGTTCCTATTTCCCCACATCCTCACCAGCATTTATTATTGTTTGTGATCTTCATGATTGCCATTCTTTTTTTTTTGTGGCACTGGGGATTGAACCCAGGGTCACTCTACCTCCGAGGTACCCCCAGCCCTATTTTTTATTCTTTATTTTTTAAACAGTTCTCACTAAATTGTGGAGGGTCTCACTAAATAGCTGAGTCTGGCTGCGAACCTGCAATCTTCCTGTCTCAGACTCCCAAATACTGGGATTACAAGTGTGCACCACTATGCCCGGCTTTCATGATTGCCATTCTAAGTAGTTAGATGGAATCTCAGTGTAGTTTGGGTTTGCATGTTTATAGCAGCACAATTCACAGTAGCCAAACTATGGAACCAGCCTAGGTGTCCATCAACAGATGAATGGATCACAAAACTGTGGTATATATACACAATGGAATTTTATTCAGCCATAAAGAACAAAATTATTTTATTTGCAGGAAAATGGATGGAATGTGGGAATATTATACTAAGTGAGATTAGTCTCAAAGAGTGAATAGTTGTATATTTTCCCTCATATGTGGAAGCTAGATAGAAATTGCTCAGATAGAGTAGCAGAGACTCCAGTGGAGTGAGGGAGAGGGTTTAGGGGAGGGAGGAGGGCAGATAGAGACGTAAAGAAAGTAAGAGTTGAAATAATGCTTCATATGTATGTTAAACTACCAATCCCAATCTCAAAGACACCTACAGAGAAGGGGAGGGAGGAGGGAGGGAGCTGGAGGAAAGTGCGCCACGAGCTGCGTGCATGTGTGTTCCTACACTATGTACCTCAGTATGATGTATAATTGCAATGCACCAATAAAAAAGAAAAAATTCTTGGTTCATTCAATAAATAATAACTGAGCATCTGTGCATGCCACAACATTCAAAGAAGATTCTTTATTATATTCTTTTATGTCAAGGTCTTTGCCAATTTAACTATTAATCTCTCTTGATAGCATTAAATTATTGATATTATACATCTGTTTCACTTAAAGCTGGATGGTCAATTCAGTTTTGTTTAATACAGTGTTTTTAATACTCTTATTGGTGCACTGTATCCATACATCATATTGAGGTTTAGTGTGATAGAAACACACATACACACAGTACCCGGTGCATTTCTGTCCGGATCCGGCCTTGCTCCCTCCTCCTTCCTGTTCATGATATTGAATCGGTATCAATAGCTTCACTAATGTACATGGGATTGTCTGAACTCTAAACCCACTGAATTGAACGCCCCCCAGCCATTCTTTCAATTTTACAACTTCTCCTTTAATGTTATTTAGATAATGGATATGCAAATACATGATTTTACAATGTATACATGTATAGAGACTTCACACCATACCCCTAAATATACACAATTAATATGTGGCAGTTAAAGTGCAATAAAACATAAACATTCAATCATTGAAGTTAATATCGACTGATCAGAAAAAATCTCTTCTAACATTTTGTATAAAAATTCTCAAAATTTGCTGTTGTTTATATATTTCCTGTTTTGAATTTCTGTCTTATTATTCTCTTTGCACTTTTCCCCTATGTGGATATTCAATCTGTCTTGGCACCAAAAAGTCATGATTTCATTCATCTTTTGGGATCTTTGCTTTTGATGTTTTATCATTTTTGCTAGGCCACAGAGGACATAATTGGCATGGGAGTCCCGGAAGAGATGGGGACGTTTTTCCCTCGTACAGTCTCTCAGGGACTAACAGCAATGATTAGTTCATCTCTCCCTTAAGACCATGTAATTTCTTTCTCTACTCATTGAGCAGATTGCTTACTTTTCTTTTTTTATTCTCTTGATACTGAGGATTGAACCCAGGGGCATTCTACCTCCAAGCTACATGCCCTGTCCTTTTTGGTTTTTATTTTGAAACAGGATCTTGCTAAAGCTGCTGAGCATCTTGCTAAATTGCTAAGGCTGTCCTTGAACCTGTGACCCTCCTGTCTCAGTCTCCCAGTATTGGAATTATAGGCGTGCATCACCACAGCCGGCTAGGTTGCTTATATTTTCTTAAAAAAACAGGGTAGCACGTGGCCATACCAAAAAGGAGCTCAAGGTTATGTGTGTATGGGAGATCTACAAGCTGGCATTTCTGGGCACCATTTTTACATCCCTTTGGTGATGGCACTTTGGTGCAGAAAGCTTGCCTGGTATCCGTTCCTCTTGAATAGTGTCACTGGGAGACAGAAGAGCATGGTACTGACACAGGTCCATGAGACCGTGGCAGGAGGTGCATTTTTTACGTGGTTTGGGTTTTGTGTGTGTTTGTCGGTTGAGAGCAGGAGTCAGAGAAAGAGGATTCAATATGGGTTCAATATGTTCCAAAATGTAACTCGTAATACAGAAGCCAGATCATAAGGCAGCAGATGAAAATAGCAAAGGAGTGTGTGTCCATTCACCGGGCACCTCACTGGCCCACTTAACCAAAGCAAATGCAGCCACCTCTGGACAGAGAGTCCTCACATCTGGAAGCTTCGGCAGCAAAGGGCCACTTTGCTCTTCCTTATTCTCTGGCACTAGCCCCCACCACTCTCCCTCCTGATCATCCTCTTTGTCACACTGGCTTCCTTGTTGAGCTTGAACATCTGAAGCAAGCACCTCCCTCAGGACCTTTGCACTGGCCACCGCTCCTGCAAGGCACACACTTCTACAGATGGCTCTGTGGATCCCTCCCTTTTTCCCCTAGGAATCTCTTTCTGTGTGTGTGTGGCACTGGGGATTGAACCTAGGGGCATTCTACCTCCGAGTTACATTCCCAGCCCTATTTTATTTTATTTTGAAACAGGGTCTTGCTAAGTTGCCAAGGGTCTTGCTAAGTTGCTGAGGCTGGCCTTGAATCTGTGATCCTCCTGTCTCAGCCTCCCAAGTATTGGGATTACAGGTGTGCACTACCATGCCTAGCTGGAGATCTCGTTTTATGCATAACTTTTCTGCTGGTCTTTCTAGAGAACCAGCACAAAATCCAGTATGAAATAACACTTCCTCTCTACTTTGTCCTTTGCGTCTGCTTTTTTCCCCCTTCAGAGTAACTGTTGCCCACTGGCGTGCCACGTGATTATTTCTTACCAGTTTATGTCTGCTTTCATTTGCACGTGTTATTTCTCCCTCAGTTGTGTTAGGAATGTTCGCTTTTCTAGCATCAGTCAGTTACTGCCTAGAACTGCTGGAACATGATCATCACTAAATTTTATTCCTCTAATTCAAGAAGGAAGTGCAAAATTTTGAATCCATTGCTTACTAGGGCCAGGCTGAGAGTGTGACAGCAATTCTGAATCTGAGAGGGCCAGGGATCCCCTAAGGGGGCAGATTCACACCCAAAACATAAGAACCCATGTGTTGACTGTAGAATAGAAACGACATAATTGTGTCATGTCTGTTTTCTCTTTTTGTTGTTAGTTATATCAACCACATGGGACCAGAAAATGACACACAGATTTCAGGATTTCTCCTCCTGGGAGTTTCAGAGGACCCCAGGTTGCAACCCTTCCTCTTTGGGCTGTTTCTGTTTATGTACCTGGTCACGGTGCTGGGGAACCTGCTCATCATCCTGGCCACCATGTCAGACGCCCACCTGCACACGCCCATGTACTTCTTCCTCTCCAACCTGTCCTTTGTGGACATCTGCTTCACCTCCAGTACTGTCCCAAAGATGCTGCTGAACATCCAGACGCACAGCAAGGTCATAACTTTTAAAGGTTGCATCACCCAGATTTACTTTTTCATCCTGTTTGGAGTTTTGGACAACTTCCTCCTGACCGTGATGGCCTATGACCGCTTTGTGGCCATCTGTCACCCCCTGCACTACACGGTCATCATGAATCGCCGGCTCTGTATGCTGCTGGTGCTGGTGTCCTGGATCACAAGTGCTCTGAATTCCTTGTTACAAAGCTTAATGGTGCTGCGGCTGTCCTTCTGCACAGATGTGGAAATCCCACACTTCTTCTGTGAACTGAACCAGGTGGTCCTTCTTACCTGTTCAGACACTTTTCCTAATGACTTGGTGATGTATTGTGCAGCAGGGCTACTGTTCTGTGGCCCCCTGGCCGGCATCCTCTACTCTTACTCCAAGATAGTTTCTTCCATCCGTGCAATCTCCTCAGCTCAGGGGAAGTACAAAGCCTTTTCCACCTGCGCCTCTCACCTCTCCGTGGTCTCCTTGTTCTATTGCACGTGCCTGGGTGTGTACTTTAGCACGTCTGCCACACACAACTCACGTTCCAGTGCAGCAGCCTCAGTGATGTACAGCGTGGTCACACCCATGCTGAACCCTTTCATCTACAGCCTGAGGAACAAGGACTTAACAGGGGCTCTGAGAAGACTCTTCAGAGGGAAACCATAAAAGGGATATTTTAAAAGATGTGTCTGTGAGCTCAGGACTCTTAAGCTGCAGCCCCAGATATTGTAATTCTTTCACCAGATCAGGAAACACATCTTGATTTTTCCATTGATTTCCCAGAGTTTTGATTTCTTTAATTTCAACTGCTTCATTGAATTTTTAAATACACTTTTATTGGTGCACTATAACCATACATCATATTGAGGTGTGGTGTGATAGAAACACACGCACGCAACACCACGTGCATTTCCCTCTGGATCTCACCCCACTCCCTTCCCCTCCCTGTACATAATACTGAAATGGGTATTTACAGCTTCACAAATGTACATAGGATTGCTTGAACTGTTTCCTTCGTCAAGTCTTCTCCCTCCCCATTCCACCTCCTCCCTCAAATTCCCTTCCACTATTCTATGGTCTCTCTCCTCATTTATCTGAAGTCTCTTTTATTTCCTATTTTCTCTCTAGCTTCCACATATGAGAGAAAACTTACAACCCTTGACTTTCTGAGACTTGCTGATCTCACTTGGCATAATATTCTCTAGCTCCATGCATTTTCCTGCAAATGACATCATTTTGTTCTTCTTTATGGCTGAGTAAAATTTCATTGTGTGTATATACCACAGTTTCATAACCCATTCATCTGTTGGTGGACACCTAGGTTGGTTTGATAATTTGGCAGTTGTGAATTGTGCTGCTCTAAACATGGGTATACATGTATCACTATAATATTCTGATTCCCGTTCCTTTGGAAAGGTACTGAGGAGTGGTGTAGCTGTATCCTATGGTGGCTCCATTCCTAGTCTTTTGAGGAACATTCATACTGATCTCCATAGTGGCTGTACTAATTTACAATCCCACCAACAGTGTATAAGGATTCCTATTCCCTACATCCTTGGCAGCATTTACTATTGTTTGTGTTCTTGATGATTGCCGTTCTGACTGGGGTGAGATGGAATGAATCTCAGTGTAGTTTTGATTTGCATCTTCCCGATTGCTAATGTTGGTGAACATTTTTTATATATTTATGGCCATCTTGAATATAAGCAACCTCATTAGTAAGCTCTCTGTTCTCTCTCATTTACAATATTTATTTCCTTTCTCACTTTCCTGCTTTCCCACTGTTCTTCCCAACCTCAGATCGGAGGCAACTTGGAGATTCCCATCAGTCTCACATGATGATGCATTTCACTAGTCCTGTGGAATAAACTACACTTGATAACTGAGGCCGTTTATATCATTTTATTATAGAAGAAATCCTGAGACTGTAGTTCAATTTTCTGTCCTTTATTCCTTTCTTTACTGTTACCATCACTGTTCTTCCTTGTAAGTGGTTTCACAGTTCATCATGGGAATTTATTATCCTCATAACAGTATCAGATATTTTTAAAACTCTTTAAAATTTTTTTGTGGTACTGGGGACTGAATCCAGAGGCATTCTATCTCCAAGATACACTCCAAGCCCTTTTTATTATTTTATTTTGAAACAGGGTCTTGCTAAATTGCTGAGAGCCTCGCTAAGTTACTGAACCTGTGATCCTCCTGTCTCAGCCTCAAGTACTAGGATTACAGGCATGAACCACCATGCCTAGCTTGGATATCAGATCTTTAAAGAAGAACTAAGGCCAATGCTCCTCAAACTATTGCATGAACTAAAAAGGGGGAACCCTTCCAAATTCATTCTATAAAGCTTGTATTAAGCCTGGTATGGGGGGGGCGCACACCTGTAATCCCAGTACTTGGGAAGCTGAGATGGGAGGATTGCAGGTTCAAGGCCAGCCTCAGAAACTTAATGCGGCCCTTGGCAACTTAGTGAAACCCTGCTCCAAAATAAAAAATAAAATAGAGCTGGAGGTGTAGCTCAGAGGTAGAACACACCTGGGTTCAATTTCTGGCACTGCCTTCCCCACCTGAATCACATTGTATCACACACCTATATCACCCTGATTCCTAAGCTAGATAAGGACACACCAAGAAAAACTACAAACCAATATCCTTGATGATACAAAATCCTTAGTACAATATTATTATATCGTATGCAACAAGATACTAAGAAGACTATTCTACATCTCAATCAAGTTGGTTTCATTCCAGGAATGCAAGGATGGTTCAACATATATGAATCAATAAATGTCATCCACCATATAAATAGATTAAGGTCTAAAAATCGTATAATCATCTCACTAGAGGCAGAAAAAACCTGTGACAAAATTCAGCACCTATTCATGCAGGAATGGGGGAGGGAGTACAGGGAATGAAATCAACAAAATTAGGTGATGTCCATGCATGAATATATCACAACAAATTCCAATATTGTGTAAAATTGTAACGCATCCATAAAAAACTAAAAATATTAAATTGTGCTTAAGTATACCAACCTCCTTTCAAATAAATAAGATACACCCTTGTGTGTTTGTTCTACTGACTAATCAGTCTTTATTCTCAGTGTGTAATATGGCAAACATATGATTACAATCTAATACATTTTATGACATAAAATGGCCATTCCATGTGTCACCAAATAATGCTATAGTTCAACTTTATAAAAACTAGGATCCCAATCCCAGTACTTGGGAGGCTGAGAAGGAGGATCAGAGGTTTGAAGCCATCCCCTCAAATTCTTTCTTTCCTCAGTAGCAAGAGCACCTAAAACCTAAACTCTTTCTCCTTAGCAAAGAAAAAAAATTTTTTTTGGTGTCATTGTGGATTGAACCCAGAGGCATTTTACCTCCGAGCTACACTTCCAGGCCATTTTTTACTTTTTGTTTTGAAACAGGGTCTTGCTAGGTTGCTGAGAGCCTTGCTAAGTTTGAGGCTGGCCTCAAACCTGCAATCCTCCTGTCCCAGCCCCCCAAATACTGGGATGACAGGTCTGCACCACCATGTCCGGCTCTCCTTAGCAAGCTTACAGTATATAGTACAATAGTATTAAGTGTAGTCCTCCTGATGTACATTAGACATCCAGAGTCATTCATCCTACACAACTCTGTTTACCTTTTAACCTGTGTCTCCTCACTCTCCTACCCCACTCCGGTCCCATAACCATGATTCTACTGTGTGTGCCTATGTATTTCACATTATTTTTAGATTCCACATATAAGCGAGAGGATGTGGAATTTTTATTTCTGTGTCTAGCTTATTTCACTGAGTATAATATCCTCCAGGTTCACACATTTGTCACAAATATCAGGATCTTCCTTATAAAGAATGAACTTTTGGAGGTTTTTGGTGGCTGATAGGTCACTGGAAACAGCTCTGGTTTGAAAAGATAACTGTATACCAGGAGTGGTGGTGCACACCTATAATCCCAGTACTTGGAAGACAGAGACAGAAGGATCAGGGGTTGGAGGCCAGCCTCGGCAACTAGTAAGACCCTCAGCAAGCAAGATCCTGTTTTAAAATAAATAATAAAAAGGGCTAGGGGTGTAGGTCAGAGGTAGAATGACCATGGGTTCAATGCCCAGTACCCCCATGTGCCCCCCACAAAAAACCAAACAAACAAACAAAAAGAAAAAAAGAAGCTAACTGCATTAGTTAGCATTCCATTTCTGTAACAAAATACTCAACAGAAGATACTTATGGAGTGAAGAGAGTTTTATTTTTGTCTCGTGGTTATAGAATTTGGCAGGACCATGTGTCATAGCAACTGGTTACATCTTGAGACAGGACTCAGAGAAAGAAGGGGCATGCCTGGCATCCCACAATCCCCTCTGAGAGCACACCTCCCAGTGACCTAAAGACCTCCCCCAGGCTCTGCCTCCCAAAGGTCCCATCATCTCACAATAGCGCCACACGGGAACAAGCCTTTAATACATGGTTTTTGGGGGGGACACTCAAATTATACCCAATCCATAGCAATGACTGACAGCGATTGCAGTTTATTCCACCAGATGTGTGACTGGGTTTCCAAAAGTCTCAGGGATTTGGGGTTTCTCCTCTTCATTTCTTATTATTGTGTACTTAGGTAGGGGGAAATATCACTAGTTATGGTGTCTTAAGGAATCTCAGAGTAAAGCCCAGAATTCAGCTAGTGGGCATAATTCAGGCACTTACAGCTGTTGGGACTCAGACCCCCTGAACATTAGACTTCTGTGTTAAAATAAGCTGGTAATGGGATGTATCAGGTGTCATGTCAACTTCAACCTGGTGTGATGTTAACTCTTTGTGATGAGTTAATTTTCAGAGGATTATGAAAATCTTTTGACCTATGGCATTTGAGAAGAAATTATTCTTAATAAGTTCATGGTTTTTTTGTCTTTTTCTTCCTTTTTTGAGCTATGTATGTCAGGAGGGCATAGTAATTCCATGTATCAGATTGCTTCTTATTTGCATTGTATAAAATTTTTCTTTATTTAAGAGATTTTGCATGTTCAAAACTTTTTTTTCTTTCAGCAATAGAGGGCTGAAGACTTACTAAAAATATAAATAAATACATTTTCACTGGTCCCTGGAAAAAACAAGAAGCTCATATTGTCTTATTATATGAATGGCAATTTACAAATGTTTCTGATACATGGTTGAAAGTAACATTGGAAAAGTGAGAAAATTACAAAGGAAAAAAAACTGTTAAATAGAAGAGCCAGGTGTGGTGGCTAATGCCTGTAATCCCAGTACTTGGGAGGCTGAGATAGGAGGATCACAGGTTCGAGGCCAGACTCAGCTCCTTAGCAAGGCCCTCAGCAACTTAGTGAGACCCTGTTTAAAAAATAAATAAAAAGGGCTGGCAGTAAAAAAAAGTTCAGTGATAGAATGACCCTGGGTTCAACCCCCAGTATGACCAAAAAAAATTATATATATTTATATATCAGAAAGAATGGAACACCTGGTAGTTTACAACAACCCATTGTATATTTCATGTAGGATGAAAAGAGAGGAATTTGGAAGCTGCAAACAAAGAAAGGATAAGGAGAAGGAGAGGCTGATTATGCTGGTCTGATCATCACACGCTGTCTACATGTTGAATTATCACATCGTACTCCCTATGTACAATTATTGGGTGTCAATCAAAAAGAAAAAATAAAGTTAAGGGTGGGAGAAAATGCCATGGGATGTATTAGGAAGTTAGCTAATTGACACATAAATTATTTTTTCTGGAGAAAAAGTGAGTTATTTATATAGAGAAGTTGATGTCAAAGAAATGAGAATTACAGGAAATGCATAGAAGGACCAAGTTCTCCTTCCACAGTCTGGTGAAAGAATCATAATTATTGACTCCAAAGGTGGAGTGCTGGAATCATGGGCACTTCTTCAATCTTAGGACAATTGGCACTTTTAGGATTTACCTCCCTAAGAGTCTTCTCAGAGCACTCTTGATGTCTTTATTCCTTAGACTGTAGATGAAGGGGTTCAGCATGGGGGTGACCACCATGTACATTACAGAGGCTGTGGCTGTGGAGCGAGAGTTTTGGGTCACAGCAGAGCTCAGGTACACACCTATGCATGTACAATAAAACAAGGACACCACTGAGAGATGAGAGGCACAGGTGGAAAAGGCTTTGTACTTCCCCTGAGCTGATGAGATTGCACGGATGGAGGAAACTATCTTGGAGTAAGAGTAGAGGATGCCAGCCAGTGGACCAATAGCCAAAAGCACAGCTGCAAAATATATCACCACATCATTCAGAAAGGTATCAGAACAGGCATGGTGGACCACCTGGTTCAGTTCACAGAAAAAGTGAGGGATTTCCAAATCTGTACAGAAGGACAGCTGCAGCACCATTAAGCTTTGTAACAAGGAATGCAGAACACTGATGATCCAGGACACCAGAACCAGCAACAGGCAGAGCCGGGGGTTCATGATGACTGTGTAGTGCAAGGGGTGACAGATGGCCACAAAGCGGTCATAGGCCATCACAGCCAGAAGGAAGTCATCTAACCCTGCAAAAAGCAATAAGAAGTACAGCTGGGTGATGCAGCCTGCGTAGGTGATGGCCTTGCTGTGCGTCTGGATGTTCAGCAGCATCTTTGGGATGCTGGTGGAAGTGAAGCAGATGTCCACAAAGGACAATATGGTGAGGAAAAAGTACATGGGCGTGTGCAGGTGGGCATCTGAGATGATGGCCAGGATGATGAGTAGGTTTCCAAGCACGGTGACCAGGTACATGGATAGGAAAATCCCATATATCAGGGGCTGCAGTTCTGGATCCTCTGAAAATCCCAGAAGAAGAAATTCTGATATTTGTGTGTTATTTTCTGGTTCCATGCAGTAGATGTAACTACTAGGAAAGAGAAAAATAGCACGTCTAGTTTTTATATAGATGTATATATTACTCAAACAGTTGAAATGCCACAATTTATATTTTGTCATCAAGACACTCGCTTGTGTAATTTGTGTACGACCTAAATCCTTTGGGGGAGTTTTCCCCCAAACTGTGGTATTATTGATTCCTATCCATCCACCATGTTTCCCCCAGGAGACCATTATTCTACAGCATTGTGGAGACATTGCACATGCATTAAAGGAATGTATACTTAGTGCTCACCATGTTCCAGGCACCGTCTGGGGTATGGGTAGAGGGTGATGAAAAGCAAGAGTGACTACAATCTGATGATGAGGAAAAACTATAAGGACATAAAGGAATAGTCATGTTGCATTTCAGATAGTGATAAGTGAGCTAAAGAAAAGCTGATAAGCAGGGAAGAGTGGACATGTGTGCTCTTTTTATGGGGGTTCAGACAAAAGCAGTAGTCAAGAAACATTTGAAACAAGACCTCAAATTAAATAAGGCAGGATCCAGAGGGGTAACTGTGGATGTGCACACCTGGCAAGAGAGTTAACCAGTGCAAAGTTACTGAGGAAGGTGCTTTTTTCAAGTCTAAAAAGGAAGCCTGTATGATGAGAGGAATGTGCAATGGGAGTGTGAGGAGGGAGGGGTCAGAGGAATTGAGGAACAGGCTGGCCTGGAGCTCCAACATGCAGGGTTCCTCTTCATCTGAGGCTCCCTGCACTTGGTGCTGTCTCAAAGACTTACCTGAAAACTAAGCATGTTCCTCCTTATTTCCATCCTTTGGTTAACATCAGGACATCTGTATTATGAGTCAGATTATGGAATATCTGACCTCAAGTAGCCCTGCTCTGAGGACTGCTCACTCCTCACAAAATATATGTATGCTCCTGGGCACGTGTGAGCACGTGCACGCGTGCGCGCGCGCACACACACACACACACACACACACACACACACACACACACTCTGGCTTCCCAAGGCCATGTCACAACCAACTTTTTCTCAGCCCCGGCCACACTGACTGGGAGAAGCATGAATGCAAAACAAGCTGTCAACCTCAGAATATATTTCCCCTAACAAAAATGAAGACAGAGTACCCAAATTCCAGGTGGTGAGCCTCCCGTGGATAAGCAAACTCAACGCGATGCTTCACTATGACCTGTGCGTTTTGTGTCCTGGATTGAAAGAAACATAAACCCCAAATCTGCTCACTAAACAGAGAGAGAGCTGAGATGGGTGTGAGGGATGGAAATACTTAACACCCCCAGGGGGTCCCTGAGAGACCGTGATGGAGAGAAGGCTCTCTGGATTCTGGAGGCATGACAACTCTGGTTTTATCTTCTTCATGCACAGAAAAAGTAATAACGCAACAAAATATGTTATCTGAAAGAGAAAGGAGAGATATCTACACAGTGCCATGATGCCTCACAGACTGAGCCCCTGCATAAACATGAGCAAAGGGATGAAACCCGAAATTCACAAAACAAATACACAAATCCATATGAGAGAAAACATGAGACCCTTGACTTTCTGAGACTGGATGATCTCAGCATAATAGTCTCTAGTCCCATCCATTTTCCTGCAAATGACATCATTTTGTTCTTCTTTATGGCTGAGTAAAACTCTATTATGTGCATATATTACATTTTCTTTATCCATTTATCTGTTGATGGACACCTAGGTTAGTTCCATAACTTGGCTATTGTGAATGTGCTGCTATGAACATGGGTATGGGGTGGGATTCAAAGGGAAACACACCAAGTGCCGTGTGTGTGTGTGTGTGTGTTTATCATGTGAATCTCATTATGATGTATAATTACAACCCACCAGTAAAAGAATATAAAAATAAAATAAACATGGGTATGCATGTATCACTATTCTGACTTTAATTCCCAAAGTAGAGGTGTGTGTGTGTGTGTGTGTGTGTGTGTGTGTGTGTGTGTTGGGGGGGTGCTGGGGATTGAACCCAGGGGTATTCTACCTCCAAGCTACACTCCCAGCCCTTTTTCCTTTTCTTTTGAAACAGGATCTCTCTAGGTTTCTGAGAGTCTCACTACATTGCTGAGGCTGTCCTCAAACCTGTTATCCTCCTGTCTCAGCCTCCCAAATACTGGGATTACAGGTGTGCACCACCATGTCCAACTCCAAAAGTAGAGAATTTTTACAGATGAAATAGTAAATGACTTTAAGACATAATATTAAATGCAGAACGTCTGGAATCAGAAAACCAAGTTTTAAATCTTAGGTCTATCTAATATTAGTTGTTTGAACTTGGAGAGCCAACTGAAGTATTTTAAATATTAGTATCCTCGCCCATTTACTGAGGATAGCAGCATCCATCCTCCTAGGGCAATGGATAGATAAACATATGTAACTTATTCAATATATGAAAAACCCCAGTGTAGTTCCTTTCTGTTAATTGATGAACAGTTCCCACCGGTGATGACATAGACTAACTTTTTGTTGCTATCTCTCGAATGTTCTCATTCCTTCCATGAGAGTTCCCTGCCATCTCCCAGCCACCCCAGGTTGGCACCTCTCTAACCAGTTATTCACATTGACCCAGAGGGATTATTCCATGTTAAACAAATGTAAACACTGAGGCCAAGAGTGGTGGCACACGCCTGTCATCCAAGTACTTGGGAGGCTGAAATGGGAGGATCACAGGTTCGAGGACAGCCTTGGCAATTTAGTGAGGCCCTCTGCAACTTAGAGAGACCCTGTTTTCAAATAAAAAATAAAAGGGGCTGGAGGTGTAGCTCAGTGGTAGAGTGTCCCTGGGTTCAATACCCAGTACCACAAAAACAGAAACAAACAAACAAAAAACTATGAAAGCTGAAAAGAAACAGGGGAGAAAAATATCTCCAAGCATAAAGAATTTATTCAGGAATGAGCAAAAATCAAGGATGCTTTGCTATGGCAAGCTACAGGTGCATAGGAAGAGGGAGGTGTGAGGGAAGCATTTCTCTGCAGAAGGGAGAAGCTCACGCGATCTGCTTGGGTCCGAAGTGCATCAGTCCTGGAGGCTGCAAGCTACACCCCATCCCTTTTTGTTTTTTATTTTGAAATAGGGTCTCCCAAACTGCTGAGGGTCTCACTGATCAAACCTAGGATACTCCTGTCTCAGCCTCCAAAGTACTAGGATTACAGGTGTGCACCACCACGCCTGGCTATTTTAATATGTTTTTATTGGTGCATTGTAATTATACATAATAATGAGGTTCAGAGTGATAGAAACGTACATACACACAGCAAAATAAATACTATAGTCTGACCATCTAACGGTAGAATGCCCCTAGGTTCGATCCCCAGCACCCCAAAAAGTATATTAAAATAAATAAATAACAATTAAATAGGAGAGACTAGATAAATCACGGGAAAGATATCAAAATGAACCATACAGCCCAGCACCATGGCACATGACTGTAATCCCAGTACTTGGGAGGCTGAGACAGGAGGATCTCAGGTTCAAGGCCAGCCTCAGCAACATAGCAAGACTTTCAGCAACCTAGGGAGACCCTGTTTCAAAAGCAAATAAAAAAAAGGGCTTGGGGTGTAACTCAGAGGTAGAATGCCCCTGAGTTAAACCCCCAGTACCACACACACACACACACACACACACACACACACACACACACACACAAGTGCACCATACATAGTAAGAGGACACATAAAATTGTGTGTGTGTGTGTATGTGTGTGTGCGTATTTACATGTACACACAAGCTGGGTCACAATATAAAAGTTTTTTTTAACTCTGACACAGTTGAAAGTTTGGAATTCATTTGCATGGAAAGCAAGAAAGCTTTAGTTACCAACACTTATGCCTGTATTGCTGAGTGTAACAACTGCTTTTCATTTTAACATGTGAATAAATTAATTATGAATTAATTGGTCAACAAAGCACAGCAATTCCTTGTCTCTGGGCTGAGTTGGATCAGCTCTTAGATGACCTCAGGTAGATCTTCAAAGCTTCCTTTCCTGCTGGGGGCTCTTATACTCACCTGGATGGGGTCTTTGAGCGGAGGGATGCTGTGTGGAAGTCTGAATTCTAGCTTGGATGGTTGGGGATGCAATTGGAAGCTGTCCCCAGACAAGAAAGAGGAAGAAATGAAACATTGGTGGCCAAGCAGATTTAAGATGCACAAAGACACCACCATGTTCTGTCCAGCCCAGGGTAGTGTACTGTGAGGAACAATAACAGAAGAGATATTTAAAGCTTACACATGTCTGCTCATTAGGGACGTTTCTCTCTTGTTATTCCAACCTTGAGAACTGATTTCCCTGTTGGGCACTGGTCTGGGCAGGAAAAAAAATTTCCTGCAGAGTCTCTATTCCCTGGTGAGCAGGTTAGAAGTCCAGTGAGATCCATCTTGATTACAGCTTCTTCAGAAGCTCTCCTGGCTTCCAGGCACGTCCTCAGCAGTATCCACCTGGAATTAAAATTGTCTCTAAAGTCTAAGACTCAGGCACCTGTATTCACCAAGCCCCTTGGGTCCCCAAAACATGGACTTGAGGTGCTGGGGACACAGGCCCTGATAGCTCCAGAAAATTGTCCTTCTTTTTGCACCTAACATGCACAGGGCTCTGGCCAGAAGAATATGGTAGAAGTGAAAGTGTCCTTTAAGGGACCTTGGCATTTTTCTGGATGGCTATCCCTTCTAACTCTGCTTCTCCCATGGGAACAGGTCTAGGCTAGCCTGATGTTGGAGGAAAGAACATGTGGAGGATATAGCCCAGGTCCCCTGACCATGGTTTCCCTTCACCAGGCTACAGTCATCAAACTCCCAAATGTGAGAGAACTCAGCCAAGGTTATCAAAGATCCAACAGTTAGCTCATAGCTGACTTTAGACTCATGAAGAGACTAGCAGAGAAAGAAGACATCCCCAACATAGACACCTATGAGATAAGAAAAAAATCATCTTAAAGCATTAGCCTTGGGGATAGCTGTGATGCAGCAAGAACTTACTGATACAATCACCAATGCAAACAAAATAGAGGTCATTCAGAATAATGTGTGGCTTCATATTTGGGGCATTTGTTCTGATATTCGAGGGCTACATTCATGGTGACCTGGATGTTTGTTTTTATTTCAGATAACTGTATTAAAAAGAGACTACCATTGGAATTCCCTTGTGTAATAGAGACAGGTTGGGAGATTTTTTTTTTTTTTGCAGGAATGTCTTATTTGAGTCATCATTTCATAATGAGGATTTAGAAGTATTCAGAACTTGAAAAGCACAGGGAAATAGATGAGAGTTGTGAACACATTATTCACTCATCTGCACTTTAATATTGGAGACAAAATTTTTAAAAGAGGGAGATGGTTTGTTTACAGTGACAGAGGAGTCATTTTTGTAGGCAGTACTGGAAATGTTTAAGCAGAAACCGAAAGATGATCCAGTGAAATAATAGAGAACATCACACCAATCCTTCAGCCTAAGTTATAAGCCCCCAAGGTGTGGACACCAAGATCCCACAGGTAAGGAGTAGATGATTCATAGTCAACTTGACCTGACCACAGACTTCTAGAATCAGAACCACCATGATTTTCCCAGAGTAACCCTTGCTACTATGGCTTGGGTGTAATTTGGGTGTCCCCCCCAAACCTTTTTGGGTTTCCCTTCATAGTTTCCCAGCAAACTATAGATAAAACCCTTAGAGTGGTGTGTGGAGCTTTAAACCTGAACCCTGGCTCCAGGAATGTGACTTACTCTTTGACATGACACAAAACAGGTGCATGAAGCTTGGATGAGGTCACTTTTGTCCTTACCAATGTACATGTACTTCTTCTTCTGACCACGGATTCAACAGGTCTTGTTGTCACCCAGGAGAGTCCTCCCAATAAATTGTACTCTGAGCAATCCTGGGTCTATCTGCTTCTCTTTCTTCAGCCCCATGGCACCTTGGGGTCGGTTCTCACACTCTGGGGCTGGTTGTTCCAGAACAATGTTCATCATCAAAAATAAATCTTGCAGCTGGGCAGGCGTGGTGGTGCATACCTGTCATCCCAGTACTTGGGAGGTAAGACAGGAGGGTCACAGGTTTGAGGCCAGCCTCAGCAATTTATCAAGGCCCTCAGAAACTCAGTGAGACCAAGTTTCAAAATAAAAAATAAAATAGAGTTGGGGGTTAGCCCAGAGGTAGAATGTCCTTGGGTTCAATCCCCAGTACAAATATATATATAAAGCCTGTATTCAATGAATGGGTAAAAATTTTACTCCATACTATTTAAGCTCATCCCTGATTCTGAGGCCATATTAAACTCAATCAATATATGCAAATTTGTCCTTCAGTGTACATTACACTTAGAACATGTGACTGATAAACAGTTTTTGTCTCACTATACTAAGTCAGGCAATATAGGAGGCTCTGAGCTGAATAAGAAACAAGATCATGATGATGAGAATAAAATCCAGTGACCAGTTGGGCATGGTGGTGCACACTTGTAATCTCAGTACTTGGGAGGCTGAGACAAGAGGATCACAGGTTCAAGACCAGCCCCCGGAACTTAACGAGAATCTCAACAACCTAGTGAAACCCTGTCTCAAAATAGAAAAAAATAAAATAAAATAAAATAGGCTGGGGCTATAGATCAGAGGTATAATTGCACCTGGGCTCAATCCCCAGTACTACACACACACACACACACACACACACACACACATCCATTGGCATCTTAATAGCAGCACAATTCATAATAGCTAAGTTATAGTACCAGCCTGGGTGTCCACCAACAGATGAACAGATAAAGAAAATATGCAAAATACACGCAATGGAATTTTACTCAGCCACAAAGGATAACAAAATTATGTCATTTTCAGGAAAATGAATGGCACTAAAGAATATTATGCAGAGTGAGATCAGTCAGTCTCAGAAAGTCAGAAGTTGGGGGACAGTATAATCCTCTTTCCCAAGATGAGTCTACGATTTGACTCATAGTGCTAGAACCAGTGGGGAATGTGATAGAGTGTGCCTAGACCTTAGCATGAATTACTCCATATTGCCACCCTGAGCACTACAAGGCCATAAGCTCCACTAAGAATGTTTGGCTTAAGGCAGGGTCACCATGAACTTTGCTAATGCTGCATAATGCTTAACCTTGGCTTCTGTATCCCCACCGCTTTGCTTACGCAAATGTAGAAAATTCAAGCAATGTCAAATGTAAGGTAAGCATACATTGTTTGGTCTCAACAATTAGTTGTTTTCCATCATTCTAAAATTATGTAAATTTGAACTTTTGACTCTGTGGAATTGTGCTTTTCTTTCTATGTAAGCAGCCATCAATAGAGGCTAGGGGCTGTACTCTCCAGGTGTGTAGCCCCGACTGGTTGGTAAAATAAAGACCTCAAAATCGGAAGAAAAAAAATAATTGGTTGTTTTATCTCATATGTAGAAGCTGGAGAAAAAAAATAGAAAACAAAAGGGACCTCAGAGAAATGAGAAGAGAAACCAGTAGAATAGTGGAAGGGGACTGGGGGTGAGTGGAAGGGAGGGAGGAAAAGATGGCTTGAGGATAGAAACAGTTACAATAATGCTCTGTTCATGTATGACGGTATTGGTATTGCTACCGACCTCACTAAAATGAACAGGGAGCGGGGGACCGGGGTGGGGAGAAATACGCCATGTGTGTGTGCATGTGCTTTTGTATCACTTTGAACTTCACTATAATGTATAGTGGAACCAATAAAACTACAAAAAAGTTATATGAAGGACCTCAATTGACAAATGGGAACTTCAAAATACTTCTGATGCAAAATATTTTGTTCTTTTTTTGTGGTACCGGGGATTGAACCCAGGGGCATTCTGCCTCCAAGCTACACCCCTAGCCCTATTTTTTGTTCTTTATTTTGAAACAGGGTCTCACTAAGTTGCGGAGGGCCTCACTAAGTAGCTGAGGTTGGCCACAAACCCAGATCCTCCTGTCTCAGCCTCCCAAGTACTGGGATTACAAGCATGCACCACCACTCCCGGCTGCAAAATATTTCTGAATAACTATGGGAAAGTAGGAAAGTGGCCAAGAAAATATTGGTTATCATAAAAAGGGGAGTTGTTTCAATTATATAAAGCAGTTGAAGTCAAAGAAATTAAAATTCCGTGAAGTAAAGAGAAGGAGCAGATTGCATTCCCACCATGCCACAACTGGCTCTGAGGAGCAGGGCTGCAGATGAGGGCACTGCTTGAAAACGGCCCTGCTACAGGTAACCTCCCAAAGAGGCTTTCCAGAGCGCTCTCGATGTCCTTGTTCCTCAGGCTGTAGATGAAGGGGTTCAGTATGGGGGTGAGCACAGTGTACATCTATGAGGCTGTAGTGGTTGAGAGTGAGCTGTGGATTGCAGACACACTGAAGTACAACCCTAGGATGGTACGATAGAACAAGGAGACCTTGGAGAGGTGAGAGGTGCAAGTGGAAAAGGCTTTGCACTTCCCCTGAGCTGAAGAGATTGCACAGATGGAGGAAACTACCCTGGAGTAAGAGTAGAGGATGCCAG
>PVJS01024467.1:0-28665 GCA_004027185.1 Glis glis
AAAAAAAAAAAAAAAAAAGCTGGGTGTAGCCGGGCATGGTGGTGCACGCTTGTAATCCCAGTACTTGGGAGGCTGAGACAGGAGGATCCAGGTTCGCGGCCAGCCTCAGCTACTTAGTGAGGCCCTCCCCAATTTAGTGAGACCCTGCTTCCAAATAAAGAATAAAAAATAGGGCTGGGGGTGTAACTCGGAGGTAGAATGCCCCTGGCTTCAATCCCCAGTACCGCAAAAAAAATAAAAAAGCTGGGTGTTAACTGGGCATGGTGGCACACGCCTGTAATCTCAGTATTTGGGAGGCTGAGAAAGGATTACAGGTTTGAGGACAGCCTCAACTTAGTGAGGCCCTCTGCAAATTAGACCCATATTCAAAATAAAAAAACTAAGATAGGGCTGGGAGTTACTCAGAGGTAAAATGCCCCTGGGTTCAATCCCCAGTACAAAAAAAAAATTGTTTTAAAAAGCTGAGTGTGACGCCGGGCGTGGTGGCGCACCTTGTAATCCTAGTACTTGGGAGGCTGAGACCGGAGGATCCAGGTTCGCCGCCAACCTCAGCTACTTAGCGAGGCCCTCTGCAACTTAGTGAGGCCCGGTTTCAAAATAAAGTACAAAAAATAGGGCCGGGGGTGTAGCTTGGAGGTAGAACGCCCCTGGGTTCATTCCCCGGTACTGCAAAAATAAAACCAAAAAAAAGCTGAGTGTGGTAACACATGCCTATAATCCCAGTACTTGGGAAGCTGAGACAGGAGGATCGCAGGTTTGAGGTTAACAGCAAGATTCTCAGCAACCTAGCGAGACTCTGTTTCAAAATAAAAAATATAAAAGGGCTGGGGGTAGCTCTGAAGTAGAAGGCCCCTGGGTTCAATCTCCAATATCACCAAAAAAAAAAAAAATTCCCTCTGAGGACTGCGTGGCTGCGTCCCACGGCGCTGGTATCTGGCGCGTTCTTATTTGGTTGAAAGCGTGCTCTGTCCACCGTGTCAAGTCAGCTGTGTAGAGCCAGGGGGCGCAGACGTGTCAGCAGCATGGTCTCCTGCCCCCGCGGAGCTCTTCCCTGCGGCCGGGGCACCCAGTGGGTTTGCTGTGGCCTTGCTGGAGGCCCTGGGTGCAATGTCTCCCGGGCCTCTGCTTCTTGCTCTTGGAGGGGCACTCCTTTCTCTCCTCTGGCCCATGAGTGCCCGGGGCTGGATCCGTGTCCAGCCGCGGTGGCCGCATGAGAACACACAGAGGGCCAGGCTGTGGTCCCCGAATCCCAGGCCGCAGCGAGCAGCCCCAGGTCAGGGCCAGGGTCCCCTGCGACCCCACCCCAGGGGCCTCCCTTCTGTGCACACTGCGGTTCGCCGGCCTCCGTTTCTGAAGAGGGCCGGTCTGGAGATGGGCCACACCCGGTGCGTGTGGGGCCACCTGCCCGTGACCCGCGTTTCTCTTCAGTCCCACAGAACAGTGAGAAGCTGCAGGAGAGCCCGTGCATCTTCGCCCTCACGCCCAGGCAGGTGGAGCTGATCCGGAACTCCAGGTGAGGGCTGGGAACAAGCGCATTCTAGAAAACCCCATCCTGAGCTGGGCATGGTGGTGCACGCTTGTAATCCCAATATGTGGGAGGCTGAGACAGGAGGATCGTAGGTTCAAGTCCAACCTCAGCAACTTAGTGAGACTTTCAGCAACCTCGCGAGACCCTGTTTCAAAATAAAAGAGAAAACGGTTGGGGGTGTCACTCAGAGGTAGAATGCCTCTGGGTTCAATCCCGAGTACCACCACCACCAAAAAAAAAAAAAGAAAAGCCCATCCTGGTCGTGCGTGGTGGCTCATGCCTGTCATCCCAGTACTTGGGAAGCTGAGACAGGAGAATCACAGGTTCGAAGACAACCTCAGCAAGTAGTGAGACGCTCATCAACCTAGACCCTGTTTCAAAATAAAATAGGGCTAGGGATATAGCTCGGAAATAGAATGTCCCTGGGTTCAATCCCTAGTACCCAAAAAGATAAAAAAAAAATTAGAAATCCCATCTTGGTCATACCCTTGCCCTCGTGTGCTGGGCAGCGTGCTCCGCGAAGGCAGGGACTCACCCCCTCCGACCCCTCAGCTCCAGAGGACTCAGTGTCCCCATTAAGCACAGACCCTCGGCACTGTGACCCCAGGCCAGGTCATCCTCTGGGGCCGTGTCCTGGGTACTGCAGGGTGCTGGCTTCCAGCCAGGAGCTCCCCAGACCTCACCACTCCCCTGTGGGCAGTGAGCTGTACCAGGAGGCCCGGGGCCCGCAGAGCTTGGAGGCCTCTGGCTGCGTCTGAGCCAGGGACCCCGCGCATGGGTGTCCTGCACCCCGACCCCTCCATAGTCATTCCCACCCCTGCAGAGCGCGCCAGACATTGGAGACAGCAGGTCGGAGTGAGGGTGCAGCACAGCCACGGCGCTCATGCCCCACCCCCAGCACCACAGGAAGGGCGGCCGCCTGTGCAGGGCTTGTGTCTGTGGGTGCCGGTCCCCGTTGGGCCGCTCAGCCATTGCCCACCCACTCTCTGACCACCTCCCTCTGCCCAGCTTGGTTCCGCAGCCCTGGGAGGGCTGTGGCTGCTTCCCAGGGTGTGCTAGGGTACCCTGTGTCCCCTCACCTGATGACATCGGGCTTTCAGCCACCTGGGGGGTCTCCGAGGCCAACAGCCGGGTCTACGCCTCGCTGACTTCCCTTCCCTCGGTTCCCTGTGCCACAGAGAGCTGCAGCCCGGAGTCAAGGCCGTGCAGGTGGTCCTCAGGTACGGTGCCCTCCGCCCCCCGCCCCGGCTGCCTGGGTCCCACTCTCCCAGCCTCTGGGCCTGCCACGGTGCCCCCAGCCCACCCCCGCTCAGGGCAGACCCTCCTCCGCCTCTGCCACCTGTCATTGCTCCTGGGACTGGCTCAGTTCCCATCCCCCCCCCCCAACGGCTGCCCTCCCCAGCCACCTACGGTCCCTGTTGTCACCGCAGGATCTGTTACTCAGACACCAGCTGTCCTCAGGAGGACCAGTACCCACCCAACATCGCCGTGAAGGTCAACCACAGCTACTGCTCCGTGCCGGTGAGCTGCGGGCGGGCAGGCGGGCGGCGGGGCGCCTCCCTCACCCCTCCGCGGGCCCTGCTGATGGGGGTCTGCCTGCAGGGCTACTACCCCTCCAACAAGCCCGGAGTGGAGCCCAAGCGGCCCTGCCGCCCCATCAACCTCACCCACCTCATGTACCTGTCCTCGGCCACCAACCGCATCACCGTCACCTGGGGGAACTACGGCAAGGTGAGCGCCCGCCCCCAGGACCCGCCCCTCGCCCCCTCCCCACAGCCCTGACGCCCTGTCCCCTTCACAGAGCTACTCGGTGGCGCTCTACCTGGTGCGGCAGCTGACGTCTGCAGAGCTGCTGCAGAGGTTGAAGACCATCGGGGTGAAGCACCCGGAGCTCTGCAAGGCGCTGGGTGAGCAGGGGGGCACGGGCGTGGGCACGGGTGCAGCTCGCGACGGCTCCCCTCTGCTGGTCGGTGGCGTTGGGCTGTGGCTCCCGCTGGGCTGGGGCCCAGGGAGGCCTCGGAGGCGGCCAAGGGCGGGGAAGAAGGGGTGGGAGAGGTGATCGTCAACCATCTTGCTTTCTGAAAGCAGAGCAGACCAGCGTCTGGGGAGACTTGGGGCGGCCCTCAGTGGACGGCCCCCTGGGCTGTGGGGTGTCCTGGTGGGCGGGGCGCCTGACGTGGGCCTTGGCGTTCGCCCTGAGCCCTCCCCGTGCGCCGCGTGGCGGGGGCCTGTCTTCACGGCGCACAGGCTGCACCTGGGGCCTCAGCGTGGAAGTGGCTGCAGGAGCCAACAGCAAGGTCCCCGCCTCCGACAGAGGTGTTCTGGTGCAGTCGCCACGGCGCTGCTCTGCCAGCGGCTGCACCCTGCCTGCTTCTTCCCAGAAGAGCCCAGTGGGTGAGCACGGCCGCTTTGCCGCCTGCACCAGAGCAGAAATGGCAGTGGCCGGGACGGGCATGGTGGCACATGCCTGCAATCCCAGTTCTTGGGAGGCTGAGGCAGGAGGTTCTCAGGTTCTAGACCAGCCTCAGCAACTTAGACCCTGTTTTTTGTTTTGTTTTGTTTTGTTTTGTTTTGCGGTACTGGGGATTGAACCCAGGAGCATTCTACCTCCGGGCTACACCCCCAGCCCTATTTTTTATTCTTTATTTTGAAACAGGGTCTCACTAAGTTGCGGAGGCCTCAGTAAGTAGCTGAGGCTGGCCGCGAACCCAGATCCTCCGGTCTCAGCCTCCCAAGTACTGGGATTATAAGCGTGCGCCACCACACCCGGCTAGACCCTGTTTAAAAATAAAAAATAAAATAGAGCTGGGTGTGGTGGCACACATTTGTAATCCTAGTACTTGGGAGGCTGAGACAGGATCGAGGACAGCCTCAGCAATTTAGTGAGACTCTCAGCAACCTAGTGAGACCCTGTTTCCAAATAAGAAATAAAATCGGTCTGGCGGTGGAGCTCAGAGGTAGAATACCTCTGGGTTCAACTCCCAGTATCACAAAAAACAAGATAAAATAAAATAGGGTTATGGGTGTAGCACAGAGGTAGAATGCCCCTGGGTTTCATCCCCAGCACCACACACACACACACAGAAATGGCAGCGGCCGCTGTGCTGTGGTCCTCTGCAGCCGCTCCCCACAGCCGAACCTCACAGCTGAACCCCAGATCCTTCGCAGAGCCAGGCTGGTACTTGACACTGTTCTGTCCCCCACAGTCAAAGAGAAGCTGCGCTTGGATCCCGACAGCGAGATCGCTACCACTGGTGTGCGGGTCTCCCTCATCTGCCCGGTACGTGGTGTGCGCTGCGGGCCGGCAGGCTGGGCGCCACAGGTCCCCTCGGTGCCCAGGGCGGCGAGGGGATGGGGCAGTGAGACAGAGCGGGCAGCCAGGGCTAGTGCGTGTGGCCAGCGCCGGGCAGTGCTGGGCAGGGGTGGCACGGTGGCCAGGGCTAGACAGGGTGGCGTGGTCCGTGCCCAGCTGGGCTGAACTGGGCAGTGCTGAGCAGAGGCGGCCAGGGCTGGACAGTGCAGGCGGTGGCCCACTCACACCCCTCCCCCTGCAGCTGGTGAAGATGCGGCTCTCGGTGCCCTGCCGGGCGGAGACCTGCGCCCACCTGCAGTGCTTCGATGCAGTCTTCTACCTGCAGATGAACGAGAAGAAGCCCACCTGGATGTGCCCGGTGTGTGACAAGCCGGCCCCCTACGACCAGCTCATCATCGACGGGTAAGTCTCGGGGGCCCACAGGTAGCCAAGCACTGGGTCAGCACTGCCCCACGGGGTGCCAGGCCCCTCGCTTCTCTGGGCTTTTGTCTATAGCCAAAAGTGGCACCAAGTGACTCAGGTCTCTATAGAGACCCTGGCCAGCTCAGCAGCCTCGCCCTGTGTTCAAGGACGGGCCCATGGCCGCAGAGCTTTAGAGACCAAGGGCTAGCCGGGCATGGTGGCGCAGGCTTGTAATCCCAGTACTTGGGAGGCTGAGACCGGAGGATCCGGGTTCACGGCCAGCCTCAGCTACTTAGTGAGGCCCTCCGCAACTTAGTGACACCCTGTTTCCAAATAAAGAATAAAAAATAGGGCTGGGGTGCGCGCAACGCCTGCAGTCCCTGTACTTGGAAGGGTGAGACGGAATGATCGCAGGTTCAAGGCCAAGTCTCAAGACCCTGTTTCAATATAACATAGGGCTGGGGTGTGGCTTGGAGGTGGAATGCCCCTGAGTTCCATCCCCAGCACAGAAAGAGGAAAAGAAACCCAGGGTTACAGAAAGAAAGGCGAGTTCTTCCTGGGGGACTTGTCACAGCTCGGCTGTGCAGGAGGCAGCAGTGTGGCCTAGGCCTCGAAAGCTGTCTGGTGTCCTTGCGCCCTGTAACCGGGAGCTCTCAGGCTCTGGGCTCCCCCACGCCGGGCCTGGAGGCTGCAGGGAGTCGAGTCGGGCGCTCCTGTGCAAAGGGCGTTCTGCCCCCATCAGACTCCTGACCTCCTGCAGGAAGCTGGAAGACAGGTGTCGCCAAGGAGTTCCGGCATCTCCTCCTCCTCTCTGGGTGGCGCCAGCAGGTGGCCGACCAGCAGCCCTCCCCTCACCACACAGGCACCCTGCGCGTCCTTTCTCCCTAAAAGGGAAACTTTGCTCAGGTCTTAGGTTTCCAGAAACTGAGCCCTGTTGTCTATGGCAGCAGCACCTGCCAGGTGCCGGCCACACCCCCTACTGTCCCCAGACCCTGGTCCTCTGCCTTCGGGGGCAGGGCAAGCCGGGGACTGGGGCAGGCCGAGTGCCTGTGACCTGCAGAGGCCGCGCCTGCTGCAGGGACCCAAGTCAGTACCCAGGCGAGCCCTGCTGGCCCGTCAGGCCGCTGATCCCCCTGCTTGTCCTGTGCAGTGCTGGGGTGGAACTCGGGGCTTAGTGCACACTTAGTGCTAACCACTGAGCAGTGTCCCAGTCCACCTCCCCACTTTTTTTTTTTTTTTTTTGCGGTACCAGGGATTGAACCCAGGGGCGTTCTACCTCTGCGTTACACCCCCGGCCCTATTTTTTATACTTTATTTTGAAACCGGGTCTCACGAAGTTGCAGAGGGCCTCACTAAGTAGAGAGAGAGAGAGAGAGCACGTGCTGAGGCTGGCCGCGAACCCGGATCCTCCGGTCTCCGCCTCCCAAAGTACTGGGATTACAAGCGTGCGCCACCACGCCCGGCGTCACCTCCCGACTTTATCATGAGACTGAGCTGCAGAGGAGGCGGCCCCAGACCCCCCAACACCTCCCACTCGCAAGTGGCCGGGTCGGTGACTGGCTCTTCCTTGACAGGACCGAGCCAGTGCGGCCTCTGGGCAAGCGAGTGATCAGGCCCCTGGACAGCACGTGGGCTGGGCCTGAATGGCTGCTCTGTGCCCGGTCTGGCAGCTGGGCGGCCTGTCGCCCACTTTCCCCACAGGCCTAGAGTGGGGTCGAGGCACGGAGGCAGCCGGTCCCGCAGCTCCATGGACCCGTGGGGCTGGGACAGGTGGCTGTGCCCCGCGCGGGCCTGTGTGGCGGGAGGCTTCTTGGAGGAGAGCGCCTTGGGTCCGGTCCTGGCTGGGTGGACCTGAGGCCCCTAAGGAGCTGGCTTCTGCTGGGCCAGGATGGCCGGAGCAGCTGTGCGGGGAGGAGGGAGAGGCCGGGGTGTGTGTGCGGGGAGGAGGGAGAGGCTGGGGCATGTGCTTGGGGAGGAGGGAGAGGCCGGGGCATGTGTGTGTATGTGTGTGTAGGAGGGAGAGGCTGGGGCGTGTGTGCGGAGAGGAGGGAGAGGCCAGGGTGTGTGTGTGGGGAGGAGGGAGAGGCTGGGGCATGTGTGCGGGGAGGAGGAAGAGGCCCGAGCAGCTGTATGGGGAGGAGGGAGAGGCTGGGGCGTGTGTGTGGGGAGGAGGGAGAGGCCGGGGACATGTTGCAGGGAGGAGGGAGAGCGGGTACAGGCCTGGGGGCAGGCGGGGCCCATCCCTCCGTGAGGGCGGCCCGCGGCAGGTGGCCCTGAGCAAGACGAGGCCTCCTGTGTGGTCAGGGCACCTGGGAGCAGGTGCTGCTTCGATGGCGGAGAGGCTGCCGCAGCAGCGCCCTGCACAGACCTGCCTGGGCACCTGGGCCTCTGTCCCCATGGCCCCTGGGGACACTGCCTTGTTGAGGGCAGTGAGGTGGCCCCTGCCTGCCTCTGCTTCCCCACCTGCTGGTGGGCAGTGCCCGTGGAGGTGCGCCTCAGCTTCCTCTTCCGTAGAAATGCGACACGTTCCCGGAGGTAGCTGGGTTGAGGGGAGCCCGGAGGCCGTGGAGGTGCTCCGAGGGGACATCGCGCCCCCTGTCGCCCAGGGCCTGTGGGTGGAGCGTTGGGACTCCTCGCGGGGGAGGGTCCGGGGCCGCCTGCCTCAGCCCCCGCCTCTCCCAGGCTGCTCTCCAAGATCCTGAGCGAGTGCGAGGACGCAGACGAGATCGAGTACCTGGTGGACGGCTCGTGGCGCCCCATCCGCACCGAGAAGGAGCGGAGCTGCAGCCCCCAGGGCCCCATCCTGGTGCTCGGTGAGTCCCGCCCCCACGCCCCGGCCTGGTCTCCCCAAGTGGGCAGCAGCACGCTGAGCACCAGGTCCCTGTCGCCTGCAGGCACCTCGGATGCCAGTGGGCTCCTGCCTGCCCCCAGCGTCAACGGTGGCGGCGGGCTGGGCGGCCCGGCCGGCGGGCTGGGCGGCCCGGCCGGCGGCGTGGAGAACGGGAAGCCGGGAGCAGACGTGGTGGACCTCACGTTGGACAGCTCGTCATCCTCGGAGGAGGAGGACGAGGAGGAGGATGAGGAGGAAGAGGACGAGGAGGGCCCCCGGCCCAAGCGCCGCTGCTCCTTCCAGAAGGGCCTGGTGCCGGCCTGCTGACCCCGCGGCGGCTTTCCTGGCGGGCTTCCTGGTGCTCCCGGAGGCAGGGCCGAGCAGGGAGGCCGGCTCTTCTTTCTGTTGTTCCTTTTGTTTTCTCCGCCCTCTCCCTGGCTCCCGGCACCTGTACCTCTGGACTCTCCTCTCGGGGGATTAAAAAACAGTAAAATGATAAAAAAAAGGTACAAAAATGAAAAAAAGAAAGATGAAACAGACAAAAAATAATCAGACTCTTAAAAACAAGGCCAGCCCCCCAGGCAGCCCCAGACCCCGCAAGGGAAGGAGCTGCAGGGAGGGAGCCGAGGCCGGGCCCTCCGCGTCCCTCCTGCGACCATTCCAGCCAGTGCCGAGGGCCGGGGCGGCGGGGGCTCGACCACCGCGGCTCGCTCCGTCCCCTTGCTTTTCTCGCCGCAAGCGCGTCCTCCCGGAGACCCTCCGCCAGCGAGGTGTGAGCTAAGAAGCCATGGAGTGGGTTGGGGCGGGTGGGCCGGGGCGGGCGCCACAGATGTGTTGTATTTTTTGAAAGTGCAATAACTTGGTATTTTGAAGCCCCGGCTCAGGGGCCAGGACCTCCCCGGGGAAGGCGGGGCCCCAGAGCCACCGCGGCACCGGCAGGTGGGGGTCTCAGTTTCCTAGCCAGCTACCTCGGTAACTTCAATTCAGGTTCAACTTCCCCATGGAGCAGCACAGACGGCCGCCGCCAGCCCCCGGCCATCGGGCAGGGGGCGCTCCCTTGTCCCCAGGGCGGCGGGTCTCTTGGTTTGGGTTGGTTACTCTCCTTTCTCGCTCTTGGTTCCCCCACGGGTACGGGGCTTGCCCGGCACCCCTATCCCAGAGCCCGGCTCTTCCAGCAGGACCCACCGGCCCGCCTCGCCAGGCCGGGCCTCGGGCCACACCCCTGCCCCGGAGGCTGCGTGGCCGAGGCTGTGGCCTGGCCACCGCCTCTCGCTGTGCCCCTGCCCGCCCGTGTCGGCGTGCACACCTCTCTGTCAGGAAGCAATACCGTTCAGGTGTAGAGGGAGGCCCGGGGCACGTCCAGTCTTACTGTATGAACTCTGTGCAGCCGCCCGCCCGCCTGCACTGGCAGCCGAGGGCGCTGTTTTCTAATATTTGTATTCTAATTTAATTGTTTTTTAAAAATGCAAATAAAAAAGGTCAAGGTAAAGCCACAGAGGCTCTGCTTCTCTGCCCTCTGTCTTGGTGTGGCAGGCGTTGCTGGGTGCAAGATGGGGAGGATGGAAACCAGGGTCTCTCAGTCCCACGGAGGTGCAGAATCGAATGCCACGTGCCTGTGGGAGAGGACAAGGTCACCACAGGCCACCTGGGGTTGGTTGGCACCTTCCTGCTGCTGGAAGTCACCAAGGCGGCTTGGGCTGCAGAGGGGACTCAGACAGCGGCCCAGGTCCCAGGGCCGTCCCTGTCTCTCCCGGACAAGAGATCCACCGACAGCCACGATGACACTCAGATGCACGGCATGGGTGTCAAAGAGACACAGGCGACCCCTGCAGCGCAGTGAGGACCAGGAGACGAGGCCCTGGCGCCTCGGGGGCCGTGATGGGAGCTGCTCAGGAAACAGCACTGGGTGGCCACAGGCCCGCGGGTACCTGAGGCGCGAGCACATGCCCACACGGGACCGTGTGCGGGACGCTCACAGCAGATGAGAAGCCCGTGGATGACGCTCAGCACGGTCCTGCACATGCTGTCAAAGAGCGAGGCTGGCACGCTGCGACGTGGATTGACCTTGAGGACATCGAGCTCAGTGAGAACCAGACACAAGGCCACACGGCTGGGCACGGTGGTGCACACCTGGAATCCCACTACTTGGGAGGCTGAGACGGGAGGATCACAGGTTCAAGTCCAGCCTCAGCAACTTAGACTTCAAGCAACCTAGTGAGACTCTGTTTCAAAAACAAAAAAATAACTGGGGCCGGGCGTGGTGGCGCACGCTTGTAATCCCAGTACTTTGGGAGGCAGAGACTGGAGGATCCGGGTTCGCGGCCAGCTTCAGCTTTCTCCCTCTCTCTCTCTCTCTCCTTAGCGAGGCCCTCCGCAACTTCGTGAGACCCGGTTTCAAAATAAAGTATAAAAAATAGGGCCGGGGGTGTAGCGCGGAGGTAGAACGCCCCTGCGTTCAATCCCCAGCACCACAAAGAAATAAAAAGGTCACACAATGTGCGCCTCTATTGATAGGAAATGTCCAGAACAGGCAAATCCAGAGACAGGAAGTGGATTTGTGGGTGCTGGGGCCGGGGGATTGGGGGGAACTGTGCACTGGGACAGGCTTCCTTTTGGGGGTGATGGAATGTTCTAGAATTAGTGCTGACGGCTGCAAAGTACTTTGAATACACCGAAACCCAGAGTGTTCAAGGCAAGTGGTGTGCTTGGTACCTTGGCACGGTCGCGGGAGGGTGCAGGCGTGAGGGGCCCTTGGGACCACTGCCCCGTGACTCTGCTTCCTTCCCGTTTCCACCCAGACCCCTCCCCCACAATCCCCGCTGTGGGCCTGGCGGGTTGAAGATGGCCGGCCCCTGCCCGTGTGGGAAGCCCACGCCTGCAGCAGCTCGTCAGGGAACCGCAGGCAGGTAAGTGGCTCTGCCTCTGAGCCACAACTGCCCCGCGGGGGGACACCACGACTGGGAGGCCTGGGTGTGTCCGCTGCCCTTGCCAGTCCCCTGTGCCCACTGGGTGGAGCCCGGGCCTGCGAGTCCCTGTTTGGCGTCCCCGGCCCCACGGTGGGGCTGCAGCACAGGACCCCTCCGCGCTGAGGGCCCAAGCCCACCTTTCCCAGGACGGAAGCCGTCTGCGGCCTGCAGAGGTCCCTGGCGCCATACCCGGATGTGTCCCTGGGCCTGGCACAGGCAGCAGCCAGAGGCCGCAGTGGACCGGACCAGGCCGGGCCACTGCCACCCAGGGGCTCTGGAACCCGGAGCGAGGGTCCGACCCGCCACCTGCACCCTCGCTGTGGCCCCCTGGGCCCTGCTTGGTGCCACCTGCCCCCTCTGACAGCCATCCCGTCCCCAGTGTGGCCTCATCCACGCCTAAGGGGAACCACCGCCCGGGCCTGGCAGGACAGGGTTCAGGCCACCCGGGCCCAAAGGAGTGCGGGGAGGAGGTGCCCAGCTGTGGGGGCGCCCCAGCCCCCCTCCCCCGACAAACACGAAACAGCGAAATGAGGCAAGAGAGGCCGCGGTGGTCGTAACAGGCTGCGTTTAGTGGTTTTTTTTATGTACAAGAAAAATGGTTTTTTTTTGTTTTATCATCTTTTGTCTTGTTTTAATTACTTTTTAAAGCTTTTCCCCCCACCCCCCAAAAGTGCATTTTTATCAATTGATTTTCTTTTTAAGTCTCCCACACTTTATAAAGACTCTCAGATACAGTCTATGGAATGTCTGCTCTGTGCTCCGAACCCCGCGGGCGCCACCCTGCCCCCCTCGCCAGGCCTGGCCTCCAACGCCCAAGGCACCTGTGTCCCGCGGGCACCGGGACCCCCACCCGCAGCCTCAGGCGCCCCCCCAGGTAAGTCTGTTTAGTGCGACCTGGCCTGACTCTGAGGTTATGGCTCTGGCGCCCCAGCCCCGACCCTTCCTGGGCCAGCCCCCCACCACTGGGAAGGCCGCTTCCTCAGCTTAAATAACGTTTTAAAATAAAACTGCAAATATAAATATCTTTCTTTCTCAAAAAATAGGAATTTTGCTCTTCTTTTTTTTTGTTGGTTTTTCATTTTTTCTTTTTTTCTGTTTTTCCTTTCAGTTTGTCTTGCCTCCTCTAGCCCTGGCTGCCTGGGCCATCTCCATCCCTGGGGGGGAGGGGCTACCACCTGCCTCGGTCCCCCAAACAGTGCCCCCCACAGCCGTGTCCAGGGAAGAGCCCAGAGGGGCCAGGGTCCCCTCAACAGAACATGGAGGGACAGCTATGTACAATCGATGACAAGACACGCAGCCACGGGGTCTCCAGCCACACCCGCGCCATGCTTGCCCGGACCAGCATCTTACATTCACTGGTTTATACATTTTTTATTTTAATTTTTATTTTTTTGCCTTTTTTCCCTTAATCTCAAAAGGTGGGGCAGGGTGGGTGGGGCGCAGCAGCCAGGCAGGGGTCCCTCCCCTGTGCGGCAGGCTGGGGTCGCCCCCCCTTCCCGGGCCCCTGCATCCCCATCCTTCTCCCTCCCGCACACCAGCATCCACACAACTTCACCACCATGGAAATAACAATTTCGCTTTGTTTTTCTTTTTTTTTTTTTGTACCAAGCAGTTGAAAAAAAAAAACCCAAAAAGAAAACACAAAATAAAACCCAAACAACCAAACAAAAAAACCTTTCTGCAGTGTCCTTTCAGACAAGTCAGCGCGACCCTCCTCAAATATCTTTTTGTTTCCTGAAACGTGAAAATTCAGCAGTATCTTTGGCAACACTTTATCACGACCTTAATTTAAAGAATAAAAATAAAATCGATCCACGTCTATGTACAGTATGTGATTGCGCGGAGTCGGGGTGGGGCTGGGCTGGGGGCGTCCCGGCTCTGGGCCCATGCAGACGCTGCGGCCCCGGGACTGGCTGGCGGTTAAGGCAGAGTGGGCGGGCAGGGCTGGCGAAGCGGAGCGCGGAGCTAGGGGCAAGGGTTTAGTGCAATTCCCAAGGAGGTCTCAGTTAAAAAGTGTTGCTGGAGGCTGCGGCCCCTGTCCCTACCGAGAGTGTCCGAGGGCTTTGTCCCCCAAGTGTGGTGGCCTCCACCGGCCAGGACGACATCTGTGATCTGTGGTTGGTTTTATTGCAAGGGGGTGTGTGGGTGGGGGGACAGGGAACTCGCCCCAGGGGACCTCTCTGGGAGATGGGGTGGTCCCTGGCCTGGGCGCTCGAGTCCCCTGCTCAGCCTCAACAGTTGCCTCTCCAAAGGAGCTCGCCCCGCGACACGGGTGCAAACAAGACCAGCACCACTCACCCCGGGCCTGCCCCTTCTGCCGGCCCTGGGGGACCCTGAGACATTTGGGGGGGTGGGAAGAGACAGAAACTATCTGGTAGGAACAGTATGAAAACTTGCCTTCTTAAAAAGCTTCCCTTTAAAGACAAAAGAAAAAGACAAGACGAAGACATGTCACAGACTAGGTGCTGGGGCGAGGGGGCCACCATGGGGGCGGGGGACGCAGGCACCCCCACTCGGCACCGCAGGGAGGGGTCCGGGTTCAGCAGAGCGTCTCATCTATTTATAGGGCCCCACACTGGGCGCTGTGGGGTGGGGAGCCCTGGCTCTGGCAACATACCCCCAACCTTGGCCCTGTCCGTGGCCTGTGGCTCGGTGGGCACCGGGCCGTTTGGGATCCAGAGGTTGGGGGTGGGACAGGTTCCAGCCCCCGGTTACAGTCAGTGCCTTTGAGTAAAGAGGGGGTGCTGGGGGGACATAAGGCCCTGGAGGTGGAGACCCCGTCACCCCTGGGCGGCCATGCAGGGGGACAGCCATGTTGGAGGACAGCCCTGGGTGGGGACATGGGGCACGGGGACGGGGCAGGCTGGGGCATCTGGCTGCGAGGCCAGCCCTCTCGGGCCCATCCCTGAGCTGGGGGTGAGGAAGGCGGGCGCCCAGGACAGAGACACCAGGCATGGCTAGTGGGGGGCATCTCCCAAGTCCAGACCACAGGGCGAGGGGTGGGAGGGTGGGGGCCTCTGAGGCGGGGGACACTGGGGGTGGACCTCCTGACCCCCCTCGGCCTCGGGGGAACAGACGTGGATTCTACGTTTGCGGTGGGTTTCTTTTTATTATTTTGTACAAAAATAAATTGACTTTTAGGAATTTTCTTTTGCTTTCTCTCTCGCTCGCTCTCTCTCGCTCTTTTTTTTTTTTTGTCTTTTCAACTTTTCATAGAAGTTGGTTACAACTTGTAAACATGTTTTTAAATTAAGAATTAAGATAAAGTACCCGTTCCGTTACAAAGTGCCAAGACTTCTAAATGGGGTTGGTTGCTGTTTTTTTCTTTTTTCCTTTCCATTTTGTAAAATCTTTTTTATGTTTTTTTTATTTATTTTTTTATTGCTTTTGTGATCCTGGAACTTGGGCTCTCCCGCTCCCTGGCCCTGCCTCCGGTCTTGGCTGTTCACCCCGTGTGGTCACCTGCTCCTCTGAGAAAAGTACATTATATAATATTTCTCTATATATAAATTTCGTTTGTCTTTTTTTAAAGGAGAAAAAAATCTAAAAAGTGCTTTAAAAAGTTAGGAGAGGGGCTTGGGGGGCAGGGTCAAGACAGAAGTTTCCAATCTCCAAATGCAGGGGTCTCGGGCGGCCTGGGTGGGGTCGGGCCGGACAGGGGTGCCCTGAGGGGCGGCCCCAGGTCCCCGCCAGTCGTAAGTGCCATGACGGAAGGCGGCAGGGCCCTGGGGGCCGCCCTGGTGGCCCCGCCCCCGGCCCAGCCCCTCTCCCCAGGCCTGGAAATCAATAGACCAGGTCTCGACTGCCAGGAGATGGGGAGCTGCCAGGCCACAGGTGGGAGGGAGGCAGGGAGGCCGCTGGGGAGGTCGGGGAGGCCCCCCTTAGTAAGTGCCCTGAGGAAGGAGGGTCGGGGACAGGGACAGGGACAGGGGCCATTTTAACGTCCGCTCAGAGCGGACAGAGATCATTTAAGGTCTTGTCTGAAAGACGCGTAGAAACCGGCAGGGGAAGGAAAATTCAGAGCTCACCCCAGGTCTGGCCCCCCGAGCTCGCCCTGACCCCAGCCCAGGCCCGAGGACCTTGCACCCCACAACACCCCAAACCAAGCCCCGAAACCCAGCGGCGGATGGGGTGCAGGGAAGCGGGGGCCAGGGAGGGAGGCCCTGGAGGGGACGCCCGAGGGCGCCAGGAAAGCGCTACCCTAGCTCTGTGACGTTCGTATATATATATCTGTATATATATATAGATATAGATATCTGTATATAGATAGATTTTGTTTCGTTTGGGGGTGGCGGGTGATCTGTCTCCGACTCGGGCTCCTGTCCTCCTTTTTGGTTTTCACGCGAGGCCGGCGGTGAGGTCGGGCTGGGCGGCGGCCCCGGGGCCCCCTCCGCCGTCGTCCGCGCCGGCGCCCGCTACATTCAGCCGGGCCGCGCCCTCGGGGCTGGCCGCGTCCTCGTCCTCGTCCTGGTCCTTAAAGTGCTTCTCCTGGCCGTTGCGCCGGGCGTCGGGGGCGGCCGGCGGGGGCTCGGGCCCCACGCGGGCGCGGGGCTTGCGGCCGCGGCGCGAGGGCACCCCGTTGCAGCCGTCCTTCTTGAGGTGCCTGTGCAGGTGGTCGGAGCGCACGAAGGTCTTGCAGCAGCTGCCGCACTGGTAGGGGCGCAGGCCGGTGTGCACGCGCATGTGGTTCTTCAGGTCGTAGTTGTGCGCGAAGGCCGCGCCGCACTGCTGGCACAGGTACGGCTTCTCGCCCGTGTGCTTCCGCATGTGCACCTTCAGCTTGTCCTGCCTGCGGAGGGGCGCGCGTCAGCGGGGCGGCCGGGGAGGGCTCGGCCCGCTCACCCCCTCTGCAGCCCTCCTCCCGCCTGCACCGTGGGGTGCGGGAGCTGCCCCCCTTTTCTTTCTCGGTTCTCCCTCTCCTACACCCCCGGCCCTTCTTATTTATCTGCTAAGTTGCTGAAGCTGGAATCAAACCTGTGATCCTCCTGTCTCAGGCTCCCTAGTCCTGGGATGGCAGGCGTGCGCCCCGGTGCCCAGCCCGCAGCTATTTCCTCATTGAGCACCTGCTGGATACCAGGCCCTGTTCCAGGGGCTGAAAGGACCACGGTGCGGGGGAAGGGGACAAAGTGGGCAAATACCTCTGCCCTCTGGGGACTGGTGGTAACACACTGGGTGACTGAACATTCTGGTTCTACCACTAGGCCCCTCAGTCCCAGGCAGACGGGGGCAGCTGATCACCTCTGTCACAGAGTCCCCACCCCGGGGCAGCCAGGGCCTCTCCACCACTGTTCTCAGCGCCCCGAACGCCCGCCGCCTCCCATCCTCACGGTCACGGTCACGGTCACCTGCCCGGGGCGGCCCCCAGGACCCCGGCCCTCCTGCCGCCATCATCTGGTGCTCCCCGTGGGCTCCCTCCTGCCACCCCCTCCGCTGGACTGTCCGCCTGTGACTCGGGGCCCGTCCCTGCCCCCGGGAGCAGCTGGACCTGGCTGGGCCTGAGGCCTGAGGCCCAACCACACTGGGCACCGTATCAGCCCCGGGTGAGCTCGTGGCTAGTCCCAACAGAGGTGCGGGAAGTGCCAGTGGCGCCCCAGACCCAGAAGGCAAAGGAGGATGTGCGGCTGCTTGTCATCACTTTGCATATGGAAATGGCCTATTAGGTTATCCCCTGCGCCATGCTGCTGCCTCTGGGGCCCTGCTCCTCACCCCCAGCAGACCAGACAGAGCTAACGCTGACAGACTCCTACTCTACCCTCAAGGTCCTACCCTGAAATCACCACCTGCCCAGCCCCCACTCCGGGCTCTTCCAATCCCAGGTCCCTCCCTGTGGCACCGCCCGGAGCGGGTGTCCCCACCTGCCCTAATCTCCCCGTGGCTCTCTACAACCCTGAGGGTCCAGGCCTGGATCTTCGCAGCCCCTTTCTGCTCCCCAGCCCGACCAGATCTGCTGCCAGCCCTGGGGCTTTCGGCCACTTCTCCTCTGCCCTCGAGGGCACAACACTGAGTTCATCCCCGAGATGTCCTGGCTGAGGCCAGGAGGCTCAGAGAAGCAAAGTGACTTGCCTGGGGCTGCACAGCGGCCGGGGGCCGACAGGCGGGGTGGGGGTGGGGGCAGCACCAGTTTCGTCACCCCAAGCCCCGGCCTGGGTAATTACAGCCCCGGCTGCCGCAGGCCCGCTTACTCAATGCTCTGCTGTGACTCAGAGGGGCCCCGGGCTCCTGGCCCAGGGGGTGCAGAGGCGGGTGGAGGCCCTGGGCAGGGGGCACAGAGAGGAGGCGGGTGGGTTTGTGAAGAGGAGAAGCCTTGCCCAGTGCCCCCTGCCTCAGTTTCCCTGCTGGCAGGCACGATCGGCCAGGTGGGGGCTGGGTGACCGAGTGTCCCACAGGTGACAGCCCAGGCATGTGGTCAGGCTGTTGGCCCAGGTCCCTGGGTAGCCCGTGGGCCTGCCCCCAAGACCACCCCACCCTACTGGACTCGGCTCCTCAGCAAGCCGCCCCTCCTGAGCTAAGAGCCCCCCAAGGGCAGGACCCCACCTGGGGGGGAGGGCACCAACCCCATGCCACCTCACCCACTGGACCCCGCCTCCCAGCCGCTGCCCTTTGCCCCCACCTGGGCTCCTGGGAGCTGGAGCCAAGTTAAGCCCTCCTCCCCTGGCCTGCTGGGGAGGGGGCCCAGGGTGCTGGGGAGGGGGCCAGCCTGGGTCCCCGCCCCGTGGGGTGAGGCTTCAAGCTGGGACAAAGGCCTCTTTCTTCAGTGTCGGTGGGCGTGGTGGGGGAACCCCAGGGCGGGCAGGCGGGTGGGGGGCAGGGGGTGACGCTGAGTCACCCAGCCTGGCCCGGCCCCTGCCTGCCTGCCCTCCCACCCCCACTGCCGGCCCGCCCTGGGTCCACACAGCCCAGCCAGCCACCTCTAAAGTCCTGAGACCAAATGGCAAACTGCCCCCAGTCTGGCCTTGAACTCCAGCCCAGGGGTCAAGCCCGGGCTCCCTCCCCAGATGCCCAGGCTGGTGTGGCCTCAGGGCCTTTGCACTGGCTGTTCTCTGCTGGAACAGCCTTTCCCATGGCTCCCGTGGGTAGAGTTCCTGTTTCTCCACTACTGCTTTTCCCAGTGCCTGGAACAGGGCCTAGTACAAAGCAGGTGCTCAACCAATGTTGGCTGAAGGAACCTAATGAGCCGCTCAACAGAGCTCTAAAGGGCTGTCCATCCTCTCTGGAAATAAAACACTAGGAAATTCTCCTTCACTGCGGAGGAGGACACCCTCCCCCAGCCTCGGGAGACGCCCTATCCCTGGCCGGCCGCGCCGGGTCATTTTGCGGTAGAGACTGAACCCGGGGCCTCCCGCGCTGGGCGAGCGCCCTGCACTCAACTGTGCTACCAGCCCTTCTCACTGTACTTTGAGTCAGGGCCTCGCTAACTTGCCCAGGCTGGCCTGGAACTTGCGAGCCTCCTGCCTCAGCCTCCCAGAGTAGCTGGGAGAGCAGGCGTGGCCACCTGCGCCTGCCGTGGTCATCTCGCCTCACAGCTGGCCTGTCCCCCCAGCCATCCACCCGTAATGGCAGGGAACCGTGCATGTTGGCTTGGACAGGTCCACACGAGGGTACCCCAAACAAAGCAGGAGCGATCCGGGGTCAGGTAGGTGTGTGCTGAGGAGAGGAGGGAGGATAGAGTGGCTAGGTGCTTGGAGGATAGAGTGGCTAGGTGCTTGGAGGATAGAGTGGCTAGGTGCTTGGAGGATAGAGTGGGGAATTTGTGGCCAGGTGCTTGGAGAAGAGGGCAGAGCGGGCACGGCTGCCCGTGGCCATGCGCAGCAAGGGAGGAGAGCGGCGGGTCACAGGCGGCCAGGTGCATGGAGGAGAGGGAAGTAGGGGACCACGACAGTGGCCGGAGGAGGAAGGCAGGCAGTGTGCGGCTACCAGCGCAGAGAGCGAGGGCGGAGCGTGTGTGGTCATGGGGGAAGGAGCGCAGGGCGTGCGTGGGGGCGGGGCGTGCGTGGCTGCGCTGTGGGCGTACGTGGGGCGGGCTGTGCGTGGCTGCGCATGTGAAAAGGAGGGCCGTGTGGAAGGGCGTGCGTGCGTGGGGGCGTGGCTGCGCTGTGGAAGGGCGTGCGTGCGTGCGTGCGTGCGTGCGTGCGTGGGGGCGGGGCCAGGGCCGGGGCGCCGGCGCAGCTCACCTGGTGAAGCGGACCTTGCAGATGTTGCACTCGTAGGGCTTCTCGCCCGTGTGCGTGCGGATGTGCCGCGGCAGCTTGCCGGCGCCCTGGATCACCTTCTCGCAGATGGGGCACTTCTGGAAGGCCTTGGCGCGGATCTTCTTCTCCCCCTTCTGCGACCAGGCCGGGTAGACGTCGCCCTCGTGCGCGCTGCTGAAGTACTTCAGGTAGTAGTCCATGACGCCCTTCTCGTCCGCCCGCGACTCCTCGTCGCTGTCGCCGGCCGCCAGGGCCCCCGCTCGGCCCACCGACGACATCATCTGCTGCAGGAGCGTGCTGGCCGCCAGCCCGTCCACCTCGGGGGTGTCGCCGTCCTCGCCCTCGGCCGCGCCCGACAGGAAGCCCGGGGAGTCGCCCGGCTCGGGGGCCGCCTCGGACAGCGAGGCCGCCTCCTCCTCCGCGCCCCGGCTGAAGTGGCCGTTCTGCGTGGCGGCCGGCGGGGCCACTGGTGGCGGGAAGAGGCCCCCGGACGGAGCATCCTCGTCCCGCTCCGGCCACAGCCCCGGGTTGCTGTCACCCTCGTCCCCGGCCGGCGGCCGCTCAGCCGGGGGTCCCGGCCCGTAGAAGTCCAAGCCATTGCAGTCGCCCGCGGCCACGGCAGCCACAGCGGCGGCCACCGCCTCCTTGGTGGCATCCAGGTCGTCCTCGGACCCCCCGAAGGCGGACCACGGGAAGGAGGCGGCGGCGGCGGCGGCGGCGGGGGGCAGGCTGTTCATGGGGTTGCTCTGGAAGAAGTCCAGGTACTCCTTGGCCCGGAGCAGGTTGCGCTGGTCCATCTGATCCACCAGGTCCAGCTGCCCCGCGTCGCCGCTGCCGTCAGCCGCCAGGATCTGCCGGTCCAGGAGGTCGGCGCACACGTCGCTCACGGCGGGGATCTCCAGCAGGCGCGCGGCGCTGAGGATGTCGGCCACGTTGGCCGTGCTCACAGTGAGCGTGGCGGTGTAGGCGAAGTCCATGAGTGCGGTGAGCGCCTCGGCGCTGACGAAGTCGATCTCGTACACGTTCTGCTGGTCCACCATGGCGCCCGACGTGAAGAGCTTCTTGAAGTACTGGCTGCAGGCCGCCAGCACCGAGCGGTGCGTGGGGAACTCGCGGCCCTCCACCAGGATCACCACGTCGCACAGCAGGCCCTGCGTCCGCTGCTCGTTCAGCCCGCTCAGGATGTCGCTGCTGTGGTCGGGGAACGGGATCCCGATGGGGCCGTCCACGCCGCCGGCCATCTTCCGCGCCGAGACCTGCAGCGCCAGGGAGGAGGGGGCGGTGGTGAGCGCAGGCCCCTGGCTGACCGAGCCGGGTCCAGACCGTGGGGAGGGAGTGCCCTAGCTTGCTCCCAGCCTCGGTTTCCCCCGCTGTGTGCCAGCACTCTGATGGTCCTGCCTCCCCCAGCCTGGTTTCCCCCACTCTGCACTGTCCTGCCTGCTCCTGCCTCAGTTTCCCCAATTGTGCACTTGGGTGCTCAGATGTCCTATCAGTGTGAGATTATGCTTGCAAAACCCACTGTGGCCCAGCGTGGTGGCGCATGCTTGTAATCTCAGTACTTGGGAGGCTGAGATAGGATTGTGGGTTCTTGGCCAGTCTCAGCTACTTAGTGAGACCCTGTTTCAAAATAAAGAATAAAAAATAGGGCTGGTGGTGTAGCTCGGAGGTAGAATACCCCCGGGTTAAATCCCCAGTTACACACACACACACACACACACACACACACACACAACTCACACTGTGTGCAGAGATGGAGGCACCCCTAATCCTCCACTGAAGGCCCTTCAGAAATGCCCGTCAAAGGGGCAACTGGTGGTGTCTCAGAGGAACACAGTAGGTGCACAAGAAATGCTCCCCACTACAAGTTTGCCTTTTTTTCCCTTCGTGCTAGGGATTGAACCCAGGGGTGTTCTACCTCTGAAGTACATCCTCAGTCCTATTTTATTTTGAAAAAGGGTCTAAGTTGCTGAGGCCGGCCTTGAACCTGCAATCTTCCTGTCTCAGCCTGTTTTCCCATTACTCAGCACGAGAGGCCAAGCAGGGACCCTTGCACAGCACCTTCTGTGTGCCTGTCCCGTCGGAGCTCCACACCCAGCAGCGTGGTGGAAGTGACTCAACCATGGGGCCGGAGCATGGGGCACCTGCCCCGTGCCCGGTGAGGCTGGGCGTGCGACCCACACAACCCCAAGGCCGTCTGACCTGAGCGCCCGCCCTGGCCGGGGTCAGGGGTACCCTGGGGGTGCCTGGGCCAGGTCGGTGACTTGGTTCGGTGGCAAACCTCTTCCTGTCTCCCTGAGCCCCCAGGCCGGGCTCAGCCCTGGCAGTGAGTAATAGGGGAAACCAGGCCCCCTCCCGGGCCGAGCCCGAGGGGCAGCAGGGGACCAGGGCCTCCGGTCCTTCTCTCAGGGCCCCGGCAGGCCCGGCACCCCTCCCAACTCCCAGCCACCTGGCTGTGCCGTGCAGCCCGGGACAGGGCCCTGGCACTCTCTGGGCCTCGGTGTCCCTATCTGTCAAATGGGCAGAGGTCTCTGGAGGCGCCGGGCCCTGGGGAGACCATCGTCCCACCCTCTCCCCACCCCTCCTTTCCGCCTTCCCCTGGGCCGTGACTCATCCGCCCACTCTGCACTTGTGCAACCCTCTGGCTGCTGTCCCCACCCCTCCGCCCTCTCCAGGGAGCCCCGGCTGCCCCACGCCACCCAACACAACCCACATTCCTCCAGCTCCCGGGCCACAGTCCCGGACCTCGTCCCTGAGAACAGGGCAAGTGGGCCTTCCTCACCAGCAAGGGCGGCCGGTGTGGGCCTAGCGCGACCCGAAGCTGTAGCTGCCCTCTCCCCAACTCTCCCCTCGCAGGAGCCCTGAGAGCCCTGGGAGCCGGGTCCAGCACCGCCCGCCCACCGGGGCCTTTGTGCGGCCTGCTGGCTTCCCTTCCTGGGACTCCCTGGCCCCCGGGCTGCCCGCCCACCCTCCTAACCGCCGCCCCAGCTGCTCCCTGCCTGCGGTGGGGAGGGGAGGTTCGGGCGGCTGCCAGGAGCAGGGGCTGGGGGGGCCCTCCATGAGGCTGGGCCCTGGGGGGCCTCGCAGCAGCCCCCTCTCCGGTGGCTTCCACCCTGCCACCATCTGCCGTCTGGCCCGGCCTCGGGAGCGTGCGGGCAGATGGGGCTCTGGATCAGACAGGCCTGGCCCCTCCTCATCACCCCCCCCACACACATACAGGAGGCAGGAGACCTCTGACCCAGCCACCAAGCCCCAAGATGGCCACCCTGGGCTGCTCTCCCCTGGGTGACCCCATTCCCCTGGGAATGGCGCAGAGGTGTCTCCAGGGGCCTCAGGCTTGGGACCCGAAACAGTCCAAGTGACTCAGCCCTGGCCCTGGCCACTCCACCCTGGCTTCCCACCAGGCGCCAGCTCCCAGGCCCGGGGCGCCACAGCCCTATTTTAAGTGCAGAGATCCCCAGGCTCCTGGCCACGGTGGGGTCCAGCCGGGTCCGAGGATTGCGCCTTGGCCCTCTAGTTCCCCCAAGTATCGCTGGATTCCGTCGCGTCAAAGAGCCAGGCCTGGGGACACACTGCCAGGGAAGGCCCCTTCAGTCTCCTGGCCCCCCATTCGACAGATGAGAAAACCAAGGCCCAGAGAGGACCAGAGGCCTGGCCAAGGGCACCCAGCAAGGCCCGTCCTCAGGAGCTGGCCCCCGCCCACGCGGGCCGTCCCAGGGTCCCCAACACTGAACTTTCAGCAGCCAGACCCACGAGCTCTCTCTCCAGGAACACCAGCCACCTGCTGGCCCCGCCCCGCCTCCGCCCCCACCTGGGCCTCCTGGGGGCCTCTCCCTGAGGAAAGGGCCAGAGGCCCAGGGTCCTTCAGGTGGAAGGAGGGACGACAGGGCCTGATTGCAGCCCCCTCAGGGGGTCCCGGGAATAAGAAACACCTACATGCTGAAGACCCACTGTGTGCTTGTGGCTCCTTCTCATCGAGGAGGCCTAGCTGGCACCCAACACACAGTAGGGTCTGCCCCTCCAGGGAAACCACGCTGTGGCCGGCCAGGTCCCAGGGACGGGGTCCCCAGCTCAGACCCGCACCCACCAGGCCTGTGGCTCCTCGCAGCTCCTCCCCCACTAGCCTCGTGGGATTTCCGGCAGCTCGTGCTGAGTCTGCGGCCGTGGGGCAGGCCCTGGCAGGCCCCTCCTGGCTGGAGGCAGGACGCCCTCCTCCACCGGGGCCTGGCTGGTGCACAGTAGGGACACAGTGAACAAAAAAAGCCCCAGCCCTGCCTGCCAGGCTGGAAGGCACACCCAGTATCAGAAGGCTGTGTGGCCTGCCCAGTCCCACCTCCCGTCTAACCCAGGGTCACTTGCTGTAGCTTCTCTGGAAGGCAACAGGACCCGGGCCTCTGTGCCCGGGAACTTTTAGGAACTGCCCGATGCCTTCATTCCATCCCTTCCCACGGCCCGAGCAGCTCAGGGAGGTGTTAAGACCGCGAAGGTCACACAGCACACGGACAAATCAGGACTCAGGCCCTCGGACCCGAGCTGCCCCGCCCCCCAGGGCAGAGCATTTGGGGGGCACCCAGGAAGGACCCTGGGGAGCAGGCTGAGTGTGGGGAGGGCAAGGGGCCGTCCTTCCCAAGGTCGCTGGGTGAGGTGAAGTGAGAGCCAGGGCCTCTGCGGCCCACCCACACTCCTCAAGCGCTGGTGGCCATGGGGGGGCCCTTCCCAGAGGACACTGAGCTGCCTGTTGCCCACCCCCCAGGGAGAGGAGGAGGGAAGAAAGAAGCCTCTTATGCCCGCGGGCACCACACAGGGCAGCCAGGTCCCCGGCCCTGCTCCTTCACGTCCAAGGTGAGTGACCTTGGGCAAGAGGCAGCGCTCCGAGCCTCAGTTTCCAGCGGAGGGCGCCTGGTGGAGGGAAGCGAGGGGCCCTTCAGTGGCCAGGAAGCTCAAGGCAGAGTCCTGCTCACATCCACTCAGCAAACTACCCGAGGACCTACTATGTTCCAAGCCGGCCCCCAAAAGACGCAGCCAGGCTGTCCTCGGCCCCCCTTGTGGATGGGGGCGCTTTGTTATTTCAGGAGGCCAGCCTACCCCCCCCACTATGTGCCCAGGAAGCAGGTGGTGAGGCTGGTGGAAGAGACTAGGGGGTAAAGTCAGGCCCAGAGAGGGTGGGCGTTGGCCCAAGGTCACACAGCAAGCCTATCGTGCAGGTGTGGCTGCCAGCCCCCGCCCAGAGGCCCAGTCCCCTCCCAGCCCTGCGGCCTGTGTTGCAAGGTTGGCCCCCATGGGTTACCCCACCCTGACCTGGTGCCAATCCCCGCCTGGCCCGGTCCCGGCCCAGGTTAATGGGACAGGAATGCACTATCTGGACCAGGGCACCACTGGCCAGGTGGCTGCTGGCCGCCCGTCCCCCAGGCAGGCAGGCCGGCCTCCCTTCAGCCAGGCACAGAGCAAACAGGCCCTCGGCCATTTTACTTGTCCATTTATTGCCCTAAATGGGGAGGGGCTTCCTGCCTGGGCCTTAAAGGGCCAGAGGCAGGAAGGCGACAGGCCCAGTGGGAAGTGTGCACATGGCTGGGGGCAGGGATGAGAAGGGGTGGGGATCCCATGGGACACTCCGACTCCAGGGTGGGGCTTTAGCCCACCCTGTTCCCACGCTCAGAGTACAGTCATGGGCCAGGACGCCCAGACCCAAGACTAGGGCCTAGTTCCCAGAAGCCTCAGGAAGCCAGAGCCGGCCCGCTGGAGGTGGAGAGAATGAGCTTCCTGTCACCGGGGATAAGCAAGGCTGGACTCTGCACAGTCCCATCTCTGCCTACCCCACCCCGAGCCGGGGCTGCACCTGCTGTCCAAGATGCCCACGAGAGCCGGGTGACCTCGAAGGACCCGCTCTACTCCGCCTTCCCGCCTCTCCCCCCCAGAGCCACCTGCAGCTCCCCAGGCCGGCCTCGCAGGTGAAGGCTCAGCCTGGAAGCCCCTGGAAGCCCCGTGAGGAGGGCCACAGGCAACCCGGGACGGTCCCTCCTCACATCCCAATGGGAGGTGGGACCGGCCTTGTTTTCCAGTCAAACCAGAAAGGCGTGGGTGGGGACACTTCCACCAAGTGCCTGTCCCTGGCCTGCTGGGGGGACAGATGGAGGGGCCGGGCCTTTGGCCGCACTCCTCACCAGCGCCAGGTTCTCCGCAGGGCACCACTGCTCGGAACTCAGGTCTGGGGCCTCCAGGGCAAGGGTACTCGGCCGCAGGGCTGGGGGTCCCACGCCTGCTCATCTCCTCAGGCATGGTCCACCCTCGCCGCTCTGGGAGATGGGGTCTGGACCACTGCCCCATTCTGCAGATGGGAAACAGGCTCAGAGAGGGAAAGGGGCTTGCCCAGGGCCACACAGCAGCGCTGGAATTTGAATGCAGGCCATCCAACTGACTAGTCCTGCCTGACTAGTCCTCCCAGGTCTGCTTCCTTCCCTTCCCCCAAGGCACAGGCCCAGGTACCAGCATGGGGAGAAACCCCCCACCCTGAGACTGAGGACTCAGGGGCTTGTTCTCCCACCCCTCGCAGCCGCTACCTTAGGATGGCCCAGAAAAGGGAGTGGTCTCTGGGGGACCCAGGGCAGGACCAAGGAGAGAGACCAGGAGATCCAGGGTGCTGGCTGACCCCGGAGGTCCTTCCCACAGGGATGCCGAGGCTCCCGGGCCGACACTGCTCAACAACCGTTCCCAAGGACTCCACAAAGCCTCAGAGGACACCTGGTGACCATGAGCTCCCCAGTGCACTGACGGGGACACTGAGGCAGGCAGAGGAGACGTGAGCTCCCTGGGAGGGCCGGGCTGACCTGTCCCTCTGGTCCTGCTGCCTAGGCCGCTGAGGGGGTCTGTCAGGCACCTGGGGCAAAGGGGACAGGGTGGGGTGTGAGGCAGAGGGCCCAGGCCAGAGGGCGTGGCCAGCATTCCAGCTCCCAGCGACCCCTCCTTAGCCAGCCCTGCTCCAGAGGGGACCTCGGCAGCCTCTGGTATAATGTGTCCTAAAGCCCAGAGCCCAGCCTGCCTCAGGGGGCCAACGTGTGGGATTGTGGGATTGCGGCCCCAGGGGGTGGGGGTGGGGTGGGACAATGCCCACCACTTGAAGCTGGAAGATTGGAGCTCATGCTGTGTGACCTTGGGGGCCTCCCTGGCCCTCTCTGAGCCTCAGTGTCATCTTTGGGCAAAGCCCCAGCGATGCTCCATCCCCAGGAGCGTTCATGACAGGTGCTTTAACAGCAACCTCCATCCAGCTCTCAGGAGGACGCAGGTGGGCAGGTGCCCTGGGCAGAGCCGGAGAACTCTGGAAAGGCCCCACACAGGGGGACAGGGCCGCAGGGGTGAGATCCAGGGCCAGCTGGGTGACCTTGGGCTGCTCTCAGCTTCCCCTGTGCCTCGATGTCCCCTGCCCCACATGGCACTAGCTCTGAAGCTTGCCCTAAAGTCCCAGCTCCCTAGCTCATGGGCAGCCTCCCTTCCAGGACTCAGTTTCCTCACATGGCAACAGGGACTGCCACCAGGAGCACCGGGCTGTGGCTCCCAGGCCTCAAGGACAAGACCAGAATAAACCCCAGACACCCGGGATGTGCCACTGCCCCAGGAACCTCCCTACTGGGTGCTGCCTCAGTCTCCCCCCTGAGCAACGGGCCCACAGACGCCTGCTCCTCCTCCCTGGGCTGCGAGTTTGCGTGGCTCCTGCGGGCTAGAGTGCTGACTGGCCACCAGGCAGCCAATCAGAACTGGATAACAAATGCCCCCCCAGAGTGACCCACGAATTAAAATTTCAGTGTCCCCGTTGGCTCCTCTTTCCTCCAGGAGGCTCGGCTTTTCCAGCCAGCGGCTCCTGCCCCCTCCCCCAGCTGTCTCCACAGCGATGCCTGGCGGTAAACAGAGCCCCGAGCCCAGCCATAGGTGCCAGGCCCAGCCAGGCAGTGCTGGAGGGCCCAGGGGGGTGGCCCTCGGGGGACGTCCCCGCCTGAAGCACCCAAAGAAGTAGGGCCAGGCCGGGCCTGAGGACCTCTCCCAGCCGGCTCTGCCAATAGGAAGTGATCGGCCGGTGCAGGGAGGCCCCCCAGTGTGGGAGCGGCGAGCTCAGGGTTACGCCCTGGCCCTGGCCGGGTGGGGGGGCTGACATGGAATCCCGGACGCCCTCTCCAGCCGGCTCCGGGAGGCAGCTGGCGGGGGGGGGGTGCAGGCCACCCGCCACCCATGGGTGACCCAGGTGGGGCCGTCGCGGGAAGGGACATCCACACCTCTCTCACTTCCGCCGGCTAGCTAGGGGGAGAGAAGCCGCCTGCCTTCCCGTGCTACCCCACTAACTCCTGGCTGCGTTCCGCCAGCACTTAGTAGGCGCCGACTGGGTGCCTGGGCCTGGCTGGACAGTAGCGTCCTGCGGCGGCCGCAGGCTGCCCAGCCCTCGGGACAGCGCGGGCAGGCGGCGCGACTCAGGGCCCGCCGAGGCCTGGCCCCAGAGGCGCACCGGCTGCGGCGCGCGGCGGAGCCCCCGGCCGGGATCGCAGCCCGGGGCTGGGGGAGGGGGCCGATCGCACCCGCTCGCCCCTCCTGCCCGGGCGCCGGGCTCGCACGTGGTGCTGGCGTCAAGGGGGGGATCCGGCCCGAGGAGACGGGGTCACGCGCTCCGGGGGCGCGGGCGGGGGCCGGGGCTGCCCTGGGGCCTCCACGGGCCGGGCGCGCAGGGCGGGGGCCCGGCAGGGGCCAGGGGCGCCCCCTCCCTGGTCGCGGCGCCCCCTCCCCAGCCCGCGCGCGTTCCTACCTCCTTCCCGGGCAGCGCGAGGGGCCCGGCCCCGGCGGCGGCGGAGGCTGCGGCTGGGCTGGCTCCCCGAGGCCCGGGAGGCGGCAGTGCGCCTGGCCCCGCGCCACCCCCAGCCGCCGGCGGCCAATCCCCACCCGGGCTGGGGGGAGGGCGATGCAAATTACCCCGGATCTGGGCCCGCCCGCCACCTCCCCCGCGCCCGGCCGGCCCGCGCCAGGCCGCGCATCCCCGGGCTCGCCTGCGCCGCGCGGCCGTCGCCCGCCGCCCGCCCCGGGGTGCGCCCTCCGGGAGGGGCCGGCGCCCGGCGGGGGGCGCGGGAGGGGGCTGGGCACGGTTACACAACAGGCGGGAGGGGCCGGCGGGGAGGGGGCGGCCGCGGCCGCGCAGCCGGAAGCCGGGACCGCCGCCGGCCCCCGGCGAGGGGAACCGCGCGCCCCGCCTCGCGCCGGCCCCGCCCCGCGCCGCGCCGCCGCCGCGCGCGTCCATTGGCTCGCCGGCCCGCCGCTCACCGCCCATCCTCCGCGCCGCCCCTCCCCGCCGGCCGCGGCGGGCCGCCGGCGTGGGGCACCCTGGGACTTGTAGTGCTCCCCTCCCTCCACCTGCCGGGCGCCAGCGGCCGGGGGACTACGACGCCCAGAGGGCCCCGCGGCTGCGCCCG